>JAODUE010032805.1:12500-17500 GCA_027564755.1 Amblyopsis hoosieri
ATATATAATTTATCTGGCCGTATGTACAGTATAGTGTGCAATATACCATAATAAAGTATATTATACGCCTCTTCAGCACATTCTTAATGGCCTAGACTCTCAAAATCATTTTACAATTAGCTCAATAACACCCACAGGCACACACCCACCCATGCACGCACAGGCACACACACACACACACACGTCCGCACATGCACACTCCCTGTGCCCAGTAGCATTCACACTGACCCATCAAGCGGGAACACACCCATCATTTCTCGTTCCATCGACCAGCCGGCAGACTGATGACCCGCCCATATAATGACATCATACATCAATCAACCTGATTGGCAGGTCAGAGAGCAGATGTGGATCCATTCACCTCATGTTATCTTGTATTTTTCTATTGTTTTAGTAACAACACTGTGTGTTATGATGTTTTGCTAATATTTAGAGAACGGTATAAGAAGCGATATGAAAAGATGCTATAGCATTTTGGAAATAAAGGAACACATCTAGTTTTTATTTTCTGATATGAATAACAATAATAACACAAAAATACAGAGGCAATATTCTGTATAATATTTTAGAAGGATAGTTCCACTGAGTGGCACAAAAGAAAATCAATTGCAGAAACGTGAGGAATATTGTTCTTCTGGGGAATAGTTAGCCTCCTATTTGCTATAAATATTTAATATTGCCACTGTTAAAAAATAAAAATAAAACAAACAAAAGTAAAATAATATAAAACCCAGATGTACTCTTTTGGAGAAACAAAGCATAGTATTCCACACACATCAGTCTGCACGTAATGAGTTCCCCGATCTCCAGTTCTACCAGCCAATTAGGCAGCGCAGAACCACTGTGGCATCCAATCAGGGCTCAGCATGTCTGTCCTGTTGATGCATAAGGTCAACCATTTAGTCTTGGCCCATCTCGACGGGGAGGGGGGGTTAAAACGGCGCAGGAAATTAGCATGGAGGCAGGTGTTTACTCATGTATATCAAATCACATGCCCTGCCTCGTTGCTATGGAAATGTGAGAATACAAAAACAATGGAAAATCAATTAACTTGTTTTTTTTTTTTTTACAAAAACAGAGAGGGTTCATTGGACGGCACTTCCACGCTTGATTTTTAGAAGAAGGGGGACTTTTTACCCTTTTTGCAGACCAGAATGGCCCAGTGTTCCATGCAAGTCAATGGGGAGGTCCACGGATATCACAGAAATATTGCCAATTATTTCTCTCTGGGGGCGTTAATGGGTATTTTGAGTATATTACATTACATCCCAAGTACCTACAGTCTGAGGACACAATGACTTTTCTGCAGCGAACTGTTTTGAGGTAAATTCCCTTTGTGTCAGGCCGTGCATGGTAGATTTATCTGTCTGGGCGCTGCCCACGTCAGCCTCCAGAGAGAAATGCCATTAGTGCCCACTTCAAGGTAAAGTCAGCTATTGCAAAAGAAATGTAAGCTAATACACGTTTGTCAATTAAATTCAACAAATATCTCCTCGCATTTCGCTACCTTACGGTCCTCTGTGCGTATTGAACAAATGATCCGATACTTCCACACAGCCCTGGCTCCTTGAATAGGAACATAAACAAAGTGGCGAACACCGCTCATAACAAAGCCGCAGCACTACGCTTTGCTTCACAATGCAATTCTACGTGTGAGGCAGTGCGGAGTGATATGGTTTTGATTTGAGCTTGAAGTTAGCAAACATTCTCGAGAATGACTGACCTTTCCAGAAGTGTTCCACTTTTGATTCTACTGAAATGCATTACAGTGCTCCATCTTATTATTCCAGTATCTTTGCCTCAACCCTGACATCCACTCCTCCTATCTGTCTGTCTGTCTGTCTGTCTACAACCAGAGGGTTTGTGTTCCATGCGGATGGTAGAAAAGTGAAGGTTTTGCAAAATAATAAGTATAATACCTATTTGACATTACATGCATGACATTAAAACATGCACAGCATATTGTCCTCGGTCAGCTTTTTATTATGAGTTAATAATGACTAGTAATGGTAAATTGACAGTGTGCTAATCTAACATCTTATTGGTCTGACTGTCACCCAGAAAGAAGCTCGACATGGAGGCAGACATCTGTTAGGAGATGCTGGAGCAACTGGCCATCTGTCTCAAGGTACAAAGACTCACTGCAGAGGAAACAGCACTGGGCTAATTATACGCACGCACGCACACACACACACACGAGAAAACATGCACGCACGTACTGTACGCGCGCACACACACACACACGAGAAAACATGCACGCACGTACTGTACGCACGCATGCACGCGCGCGCACACACACGAGCAAACATGCACGCACGTACTGTACACACGCACAAACACACACCAGAGGACACGTTTCGTCATTGACTGAATATTTTTAACAATGATGGAAAAATCTGAAGGCCGTCCGTCAGTTTGACAGATTACATTGAGGGAACTCTACCAGTCCTGAAGCAGGACGCCGATTTCATCGTCTTTAATTGCATGTTGAATCAAACTATGACGCGATCATCACTACAGCGAGTGTTGGAAACAGGTCGCTCGTTTTTTAAGCGGGGCATTCCATTCGAATCCTATATTGACAACTGAGAAAGGCGCAGACACCGCCCCTCGCTACGGAGTCAGGCGGCCGGCGTGAGCTTTTTAACGCTTATGGATGAATGTTTCACTTGGTATAGACGCCATGGTTTCATTTTATGGTGGCACATGTGTGTACTGATGTGTAAATATAGTCGGTTGTGCCGATACAGAAACTGGAAGCATATATCTACCGGTAAAGGCTGCCCTTACACTGCACCTACACCCCATCACTGAAAAGACTAAGCTACAAATGGGGTTATTTTAAATCAATCTGATTCTGTTCTGCTAAACCAATGCTGTCTTGTTAAAGTGTCAAATGGAGACGAACACAAAACTACAAATAATTAGCTCTAGTTCATATTATCCTTAAAAGTTATTACGTTTAAAAATAGATTATGACGGAAAAACCCTGCCCGTCAAAATGACGGACAACGATAAAGTCTACCGCAAACACTGACACACACACACACACACACACACACACACACACACACACACACACACACACACGCATTGACGTCAACAACAGGACAACAGCTCCCAGTCAGACAGAGGACAGTCAATAGGAGCTGCGGGATGTTGGCAGACCCTTTCCCCCACTCACCCCACCATCCCATCACCCCCCCACCCTCCAGGAAGATTCCAGCGGTGATAAAGGATTTAGAGGATAAAGAAGGAGAGAGGAGATCTGGGACGGTAGCTATGACGACGATGCGGGGCATTCATTCACACACACACGCACGCCCGCACACACACACACACACACACACACACACACACGCACGCACGCTCACAGATCTGCCACTCCCCAGTGATAAAGCAGTCATTACTTTCATTTACTAGTCATATGCAGAACTCTGTCCAGATAAGCGCTATGAGCCGGTGTGTGTTACCAGCTGAGTGGAGCCTGAAGCTTTGTCTCATATTCACTTTCATTTAGTGAGGTGTGGGGTGATCCATCATCTGCCCTCCGCAGAGCTTCAGCTACATAGACACCACCACGGAAGAAGATAAGGCACACCTGAGCAAAATAGGCGGCAGGCAGCGAATGACAGGTAATTTAGGTAATTACATTAATGGCCCATGATGACAGCCATCAGGTGATTGGGTAGAATAAAAACATGAGTGTGAATGGACCACCAGGAGAATTATGACAATCATACTGAAATAGTGATATGGTCAGCAAACAAGGTATGAACTAATTATTTTCATATCCTTATGTATAATGTAAGGTATCCTTTACATTATCACAGTAAGCAAGCCACATCGATAGTTAATGTGTAAACACAAACACAAGATTTTCGTCTGAACAACGAATCCTGTACAGTCCACATCAACGTTTCAGCCTCTTTTTGCCGTGACAACCAGAAGGCACTGCTGACAGGGCAAAAAGTGATCCATAGTTAAATGGAGTGAAGCTTCCATCTGCTTCCTAACATCACACCACACGCAAACACACAGGTACGCACACGCACACGCACACACACACACACGCACGCACGTGCTGGTCTGTACTGGTGTTAAAGGTGGTCATGGGGGTTGTGCTCTGTTTGCTTGTGTTTTAAAGAGCATCTCTATTAACATAACTCCAGTGACAATGTTCTGTCAGGATGTGTAAACTCATTACTATTCGCTACTAAAGCAACAGCAGGTCTTTAATATGAATTAAATTGTCCTGGCAATTCATTATTTAGGGCCAATTTACTGAATGTACCGTGTTGTAAAACAGAATGTGTGTGAGCAAAAATAACAGAAGCAGCATTCTGTTCCACTGTATTTGTATTGCTGAGTTGCGCTGCGAGGTCGATGGCTGGTCGATGGCGCTAACCTCACAGCGCTAACCTCCCTGACATACAAGCGCCACGTGAGCACCTCGATAATCTAATGACAGGATGGAGTCAGGTTCTTCCTGACCTGCTCAGACGACTACTAGACATACAAGTACTAACTTTGATGACGTATGAGTGTACCGTCCTGAAGGTCCTGGGGTGATTTTTAACGGATATGACATGTAGATCCATTTTACGTACATAAAATGCTGATTTATATAAAAACTGGAATTCTGTCATTATTAATACCAGCGTGTCTCATCACTATTCCTAAGTTTACAGCTCAATAAACACATTACAGCGTGCAGTTACACTTTATTCATTAATTTAACGTGTTATAACTGGTTTAACTATGTTTCCTGGGTGCTAATCTAGAATGGCAGAGCGTACGCACTGTATTCAGTGTGTTTCCAAGGCAACCTCCCGACTCTCCCGCGTGCAGGCACAGTGAGCTCTCTGACAATAATCCTAAATTATTCATGTGATCGTGGCAGAGGCGTGCGCCAGCAGTAATGTCACAGGTTGCATAAACCCACGGTGACTAGAGGTGGGAGCATGTTGCATAACACAGCGCTCAGCCTGTGTACTTGT
>JAODUE010032815.1:0-21061 GCA_027564755.1 Amblyopsis hoosieri
CTCCCGACCACACACACTCTCCCACTCTCTCACCCCCTCACTCACTCACTCTCTCTCTCTCTCTCTCTCTCCCTCTCTCTCACTCTCTCTCTCTCCCTCTTTCTCTCTCTCTCTATCTCTCCTCGTGTCTGCTTCCCAGCTGTTTTCAGATGGCTGAGAGAAACACACACACACACACACACACACACACACACACACACACACACATCACTCACATGTTACAACTGACCATCTACAGTAAAGCGGGCTTGTGTTTCTGTGTATAAACAAATGTGCCTTATTGATATCTTTCTACATCTCCTAATCATGTGTGATCACATATTCTATATATGAAGCAGATGCTTCTGACCCACAAGTGACTGCAGACAAAGAGACCCTAGTCAGGGAAGGTCAGGAATTGGGCTGTTTTTCCCACTTAATTGGATTAGTGTTTTTCCTGACTAATATGAGAGTGATTAGACTGCATATTCCAGCCCAGTGTCTGCAAAACATTTCATTTCAGTGAAGAGATTTGGTTGTGTTTGCGACTCGACAAACTATTTTTAGTGGCTTATGTTAGAGAGAAATGAAGAACAGTAGAAATATTTCTTATAAACATTTCATACACATAAATAGCTGTACTTTGATAGTTACAAAACCATGTGTTTTTACTGTAATTTAACTGCATCCAAACTAGACTACATACTGTATCTATCCCGATCTTGTGCTAATATACTGATGTGATTGATCTAAAAGCAGTGAGCGTCTGTTCTGTGTAACATTTAAGTGTGTGAATCAGAGACATCCATCACCACCACCAATAACGACTAGCCATGTGTGCTGTGACTAACTAATTACTGTCATTTCTGGTCATTAGATGTGACTTCGTGCTGCATTTCAGGCAGTTATCATATTAGTTTAATGATGCTCTCTGAAGACATCGTATTGATTTAATGTTTATAGATGTACTTGCACTTTTAACATAGCACTACTATCCAATATAGCACACAGTCATGGTCATTTCAATCAATAATAATATTTGTCAACATTTTCCTTATTCAGAGGTTTATTTTATGTAGCACTAATTGACAATGGGTATTGCATATGCATAACAAATACATTGCACTCATCACACTTGTACAAGTGTAGCTTATACTGTAAGTTGTACACCTGTAGCTTATTCCATTCGCATCTCTTTTCTGATCCCTGTGCATATGGGCCAATATGTCGACATGCTGTAGCCTGCAGAAACTGCTACAGGTCCAAGCTGGGTGTGTGTAGTGTTTTCACTGACAGCATTCGCTGGGGAACGCCGAATAGCTCCGCACTGGCCTATCGCTGCTCCGGGGAATCTCGACAAGTCAGAGGAAAATGTGCGTGCAACTGTGTTGTTTCCACGGCAACATCAGACGACCAGCCGACCCGACGACCTTTGGTTGCACTTCTAAAGGCGGATGAGCACTGGGGTCATTTCGCGACCCACACGTGGAAATGGGGGGTGGGGGGGGGGGTGGGGGGTTAGAAAAGGAAGGTGAAAGTGAGGTCATGGATAGACGGGTTGACCACATTTTAGAGGATGTGAAAGAACGAGGCTAAGAGGACCCCATTTGTAAATATTGTCCGGGTGTGAGATGAGAGAAGCCTTACAAGTGTGCATGTGTGTGTGTGCGTGCATGCGTCTGTGTGTGTAGGCTACGTGAGGATTTGAGTGAGAGCCGGATCAGATTTCACACATTCTTACAGTGTAAGAATATAAGCAGAGTGTAAAATCACTCATTATTTTGTCGATCCTTCCACCAGCGGTTGGCTGACAGGCAGGCAGTTTGCTCTCTTCTCCTCTCTTCACATCTCCCTCCCATATGACCCCCAGAGGTCCACCTGTGATGCCGTGCCACCAAACTGTTCCCCCGTTTCTCCTCTATCCTTCGCTTTCTGCGCGCATCATTTCCCTTTTTTGAACTGGCTTCTTCCGTGTTTACGCACGAACACACAATGCAACCTTACACCCAAACATCAATGCTGTTTGAACCGATGATCTTGACCAGGGGTCCCCAACCCTGGTCCTAGAGGGCAGCTGCCCTGCATGTTTAAGAAGTCTCCCTGCTCCAACACACCTGATTCTAATGAATGGCTCGTTATCAGTCTCTGCAGAAGCCCATTGATTTGAGACAGGTGTGTTGGAGCAGGGAGACATCTAAAACATGCTCTCCAGGACCAGGAATGGGCACCCCTGAGCTTGACATTTTACCTTCCTACCAACTACAACCGCAACCTACATTAACGTTAACCTTTTAATTTGATGACGTATGAGCGTACGGAGTGTACCGCTGATAACCAGCCATGTCCTGGGGTGATTTATAACGGATATGACGTGCAGTTATATTATCAGCCCATAAAATGCTCATTTTTATCAAAATAGGACTTTTGTCAATATTAACACCAGCATTGATGTGTCTCGTCACATATCAATCTATTACTTTGTTTACAACTCAAAAAACAAATTTTAGGGTGCAGTTACACTTACTACTGTGTATTAGATAAATAGAGAGAACCAGAGGATGAGGTAATGTAAGGGAGATAGTTTTTCAGTATTCTGAAATGTCTCTCAGATAAAAAAGAAAAAAACAGGGACCATGACATGATAACTTTGTTATAATGCATAGCTGAGTGGTGAAGGCCTATATAGTCATGCTGTCCAAGTCCTGCTTTGATTTACTGGACTCCATTTAAAGCAGGCCTTACCGTGCAGTTTGGCATACAGTTACAGGCTTTTGCTGTGCAATGCTTCACAAACAACCAAATCTGTTTTACAAATCTGGTGTAGACCCGTGGAAACAAAAAGTATTATTGCAAACATATTATAAATGACGTAATCTTTGGATTTGCTCGGACTGGCGACGAGGTGGGGTAGAAATAACTAGCACTTCTGACATCTTAAAAGTTAACCTTGGCATACAGAGGGTCTTTTTATGACAAATTAATGGTCTGAGATGATGGGATAAACTGTACAGTATGTATGAATCGTAAAGTTACTAGGGAAAGTGTGTGTACGTTCATGTGTGTGCCTGTGTGTGCCTGTGTGTGTGTGTGTGTGTGTGTGTGTGTGCATTTGCAGTATGTGCAGTCTCATGCCTCTTTAATTAATATATTATTTGCCTTCATTAAAAGAACAAGCCATTTCCTCAAATGCAGAGCGATGGAGAGAGAGAGAGAGAGAGAGAGAGAGAGCTCCACTGACTGCCATAACAATATGCTAATTATTTTTGCTATCCGCTTCCAAAGATAAAGTGATGGCAGCGTGAAACGACTAATAAAGTTAGATGGAGCGAAACGATAAGTTAAAGCTGGACAAGCTGAAGTCTACAAATCACATGATTGCTTGTCAACAGCGAAGAAACCCAGCCACTGACTGACCCCAAAGTAAATGAAACGCGTCCAACAGCGATTCAGAGCTTAAACAGCATTGTACACGACTGTGTTGTTTGTGCATTGTCACACAGTGAAATACAGTATGTTCAATCAGTCACAGGATGACTACATGAATGATTGGATACAAATACTAAATTCAGAAGGACTGTGAGAAAATGGTACTCGTAGAAAATCAATGCCTGCCCATTTTTATCAACCAAACCAACCAACATATGAGTAATTGAATACTGTATACTGAGATTAATGTAACTGAGTGTTACATTAATCAGAATCAGAATCAGAGTGTTACATTAATCAGACGTTTATGTTAGTTTGTCATCTGGATTTTGTTATGCTTTACCTGCAAAGGTTACCAATCAATCTAAAGTAATATCTATAAATCTAAAGGATTTGTTGTGGTAGTTGGTGTTTTAACAGTGACTGTGTTTGGGTTGTAGCTGTCTGGGAACATTGCTGTGGGACTGTAAATGACGAAGAGTGTGCGAAGCTGACCAGCAATGCTAATAAAGGCTCCTCATGTTCGACTGTGTGTCGCAAGCGTTATAAATCAACCACGCATCACCGGCTGCACCGGCTTTCAAGCCTTTTAAATCCAGGATATGCTGGTACACTTCATGTTTCCGTACTGCTTCGGGCGCTAATAATCTATAAATCATTAATGCATTCCACATGCAGACGTTAACGCGTGACGCCATAAACCAGACATAGCTACAGTTGGCTGAGGCCGGATGAGACAGGCCAGCCCGTGGGCTCCAGAGCTACTTAGCACAAGTGCAGGTGTGTTTTTGGCACGAGGTGGGACTCCACTGGCAGGTGTGTGGCTATTACAACGAGATAATGACTATCATTACTGGCCAGGTAACAACGGGTATGGGGCAGGCTGGCTAGGTACAAGAGGAAAGCTTTTGTAAATTGGCGGTTTTGCATCTTCCAGTATGCATGTCATGCACGTACGCATGTGCACGCACACATGCACACACACACACCACCGCACACCACACAACAGTGAACAATAAAGAGGGAGAGAGAGATTCACACACATAGGGAGAGAGAGTGAGAGAGACATATATTCAAAATGCACTAATTATTACCTGGCTGATTTACTTTTAGCTGCAAATGAAATCTTCTGAAGGAATCTCTCTCAAATAAAAATATCCATGAAAGAGAATTTATTGGGGGATAAAAGTGTATGCCTGCTTCCTTTCATTGTCATTGGTTTAATGGTTTAATAACTGAAATGTATTAGTGCAGACATGGCGTATGGAAAAGAGGTAACACACATATGGAAAGGTTAAAAACACAGCATAACATTCGGTGTCATTTCTGCTGTTGCACCATCTGGGTAGAATCTAACACAGCTTTTGAATGCCTCCTTGGGTGCTGTAAACGGAAACACATACATACGCACATACGCACGCACGCACGTACGTACGCACACACGCAAGCACACACTGAAATACAAGCCAAGAGACATACTTGACATAGACACACATAGACCTGCAGACATTTAAAAGCAGCAAGATTTAATATGCATACAAATACATTCTGCAGCGGAATGTGTTTTGAAGCAGTGTTTTAGACCTGAAAAATGGACCAGGCATTCAGCTAGTTGCACATGGGGTTCTGATAAGTCAACCCTGACCAGATTTGACCCAAGATATAACCAAGAAATATGTTTTGTCATGTTTACTGTAATCATAATTAAAATGATTAGAAATCAAATGCAGGTTGACTAATGTGGTGCGTTTTGACAGTAACCACAACACGATGCAATCAACTGCTGTTCCTCTGTAACGGTTCTGCAGTAAAATGTTTTGCATCAACAGATTGAAGGATTTAGTAACATTATGCTGTATTGCATACAATATTGCTTAAATGCAATATATCTTTGTCATAAAAAACAATTTATTTACCCATTTTGCATTTATCTGTGTGCATGTGGACATGAACATTTGTGTTTACATAAAAAACCCACTAGATGTTATTTTGTCAACATGACAGGCAAGCATTTTCCAGTGTATTTTCCAGTGGCTGTGGAATATAGTAGATGGAACATGACAGAATAAAAGGAATAGCCACAAATTCCTAATTATCTTTCTTTATCTCTTATTCTGTTTGTATGAGATTGAATGAATAAGTGATAGCCGGTGTGGAAATGTGGATTCTCTCAGTAAAGTAGACTCTAGATTTATGATTGACATCACATGAAGAGTATCTTATCACTCCTGCGGCATCTTCTCAGGTTACAGATGTATTTGCTCTGCACTGTAATCTCTATGGATCCTAATCTGTGTTCTTTCTCAAGACCTGGACCAGATGGCCAAACTATTTACCCTACCAGACATAAACATTCTGCGTTTTGCACATTTGATTTATTGCTCAAATTGCAGTCTGTTTGGCATTACATGTCAAATAACTGGAACGCTCTCAGTGTGTGGTTCATGCAAGAAAGTATGAGTTATTTTTTATTATTATTTTGCCTAATAACCCATGCAAACAAGATTTGGATGGTAAGGGCTATTGGCAAACTCAAAGCAAACAACTTCCGCAGATGTCACAGTCTTGAAACAAAATGCTCCATCAGATCTTCTCTGTAACACAAACAGACAGTATGGTACTGCACTCACCAACCCCTACACATGCACACACAATGTTGTTCCTCAGTCTCGTCTTGCCGTTGTTTGATTTTGTCCGTGACCTCTGACCTCAGCCGGGATGAGTTGGATGGACTCCTGGCCGTTAGCTCAGACACTGTGTGTGTGTGTGGTTACACAATTTGTCAGGCGAGCTGACAGCTGAGAAGCCTTCTTTATGTGAACATCGTTTTGTGTCAGCTGTCAAATAAATACGACGATAAATACATGCAGATAACATGTATTCATATCTTGTTCAAGCCACCTGTAATTTCACCCAATCGCCCTCAGGAGAGAAACGTTTCCAGTGACAAAAATAATTAATATTATAAATTATATTATAGAAAGATGTTTTGCAGAATTATGTAATGTGAAAGAAAAACGTGATGTTTGTAAAAGCAAAAAGTAGCCAGATATAAATACCTAACGCCTCTAACTCTAACTTTGTGATGATAGAGTATTATGTCATAAACTAAAAATGATAGCATTCTCACCACATCTTGGAAAAGTTGATTCATAGTAGGGACTTTTTGGGATACATTTTTCTAACTATGGCTATTATTTTTACTCAGCACTTAAAATTTCCTTTTTGAAGATGGTTTGTGGCTGAGTTTTTGAGTTGAGCTGTGTTGAGTTTTTCCAGGGCAATGGAGCCTATTTTCCTTAGATCAATAAATCAATATAATACATTTGCACAGAATCCAGAGAATCCAATGGCAAGCTTTGCTTCTGAAGAGTGTTTATAATCAATTTTTTTTTGTAATTATTCACTCAATTTTCCACACAAACCTGATATATTAGGTCAGTAATATAATCGATATGCTAAATTCAAAAATTATATTAATTTTCATTACATTTACATTGTGGTGATTTAGCAGATGCTTTCATCCAAAGAGTCTGTAAGGAAGTTTGCAACCCAACTGCATTATGCGGTATGACATCAGCACAAAATATGACTACTCTAACTCTAAGACTACTCTAAGTTACCATGGACTTGTCAGTATCACCAGTGCTCATCCATACAGCATGTGGTGGAATAGACGGATGGCTCTTCGAGTCTCTCTGCCCTTTGACCTCCCTTTGTGACACAGATCCACATTCCCCGATTCCACTACCTACAGCACGTCTCTTTGTCAGCGCTTTTATCCATTTACACCCGCGTGTACACCCCCCACTTATTGCTCTCGCTTCCTCATAAGCCGCTGATACGGAAGCGAACTGAACGGGTGAGGAGTAATTCCCTCCCCACGGTTCATGCTTATGAGGGGAGGCTAATCGGCTTTCTGAAGGCGGGCTAATGTCCTTAGAAGAGGAGGAGGGAGGAGGTCTATATTTAGTGTCCACTCTCTCCCTCTTAACAGGGGAGAACACTGGGTCGGTTCTCTGCTGCCCTGACCCTGTCTTGTCTTGCTGCCCCTGTACAACTCTCGCCCTTCTCCCCCCCCCACCCTCCCACCGTGCTGCCTTCCACAAACAACAAGGACTGCTGCGGGGAGCAACTGCTGAGACAAGGACAGCATGGATGGATATGATGAACAACTAGACAACACCACCGAGAAGGAGGATAGAAAGAAAGAAAGAAAGAAAGAAAGAAAGAATGAAAGAATGAGAGAAGGGAAGAAAGGATGAAAGAAAGAAAGAAAGGTGTGTGAAAAAGTAACACACAGGATGGGAGAGCGAAGGAAAGAAGACTGGAGAGAAAGAGCGAGCGTGTCCTAGCTGGTATCTGTGTATCAGGCTGTAAGGTGACATATGCAGGTCTGGGTCTGGACGGAGACATTAGAGTGACGCAGGCCTGGAGCAAATCCACTCAGTCGGTCCCCATTTGTCCCCGGAGAACAAGGCTCTGCTGGTACTAAGGTGCTGCGCTTCGCCGATGTTTCTCCAAACACGGCTACAACTCACTACAGACCTGTAGGCCGGCTGGCCGACACACACCAGCCCAGATGACGCTGACGTGTGACAGCGACGTCAAAGATTTTAGAATACTAACAAAGATAGAGCAACGTAATGCATTTCTGTGGGAACAAACATGCAACAGTTACAATGGTCGTGTCGCCTTGCGTCACTGACAACATTGTGCTAAGCAGGCTGAACGTATGTAGCATCCAGACAGCTAAATCTACCATGCATGGGCTGAAAGTATACTGTATTTCCCCGAAACTGTTGCAGCTGCAGAAATGCCGTCGTGGCCTCACATTGATTTGGGAATTCATGCAATATACTCAAAATATCCATTAACCCCCCCCCAGAGATTAATAATGGGCAATGTTTTGGTGGAACCGCCTTATTGACTTGCAATGAGTGCTGGTTTGTTCTAGCCTGGATAAAGGGGTGTAAGTCCATCCCACCAACTTCTAAAAGTTGAATGCAGAAGTGGCCTCTGTTTGCGCCTCTCACTTTGCCCTATTCTCTCAGGTGACATCTGTGGGCGAGGAGGATCCATCACAATCTTCTGTCACTTCCTAGCCATGCCGGACCTGCCCGATTAAACATCGATGTATTTTACTGTACTGCAGAGACTGTCGACCCATGCTGCCCAAATATATATATATGGCAATATATACCGTTAACAACCATATATACACACAAACAGCCATAAACTTAAAGAAAATGTATTATAATAATGACAAGACCTTAACGACTAATAATTAGGCAACTTAGAAATATAAATACTTTCCCAGAAACATTTTGGACAGGAATCATTGTTTTCTCTTGTTTACAGCATTGGATTGTTATGTGTTGATATTAATTGATCTGAAGTTTCAATTGTTTTATTTTTTCTTATTAAATTATCACGTCATACATATTGGACAATTGCTTTCCAAATGATGTCCAAAGCAGATGAAAAACACATGCAGCTCTTTGAGAAAACCTCTGCAAAGCAAGGGGGAACCGCCTGAGACAGCGCTGGAAGAAACAAATACATTTAGCATCACAATGATGTGAATGCGGTCACATCTTCAACATCCAACGCTGCTCTTCATTAGCCAAAAAGAATACACAACCTCTCACATAACAATATTATTGTGGACGCATTACCTCTATACATGTTTCTATGGTAACAACCAAGCCCAAACTGTACAAAAATAGAGATTGATAGAAAAATAAGAGCTCTGACAACAGGTTTTTAAGAACATGGCAGGTTTGTCACACTCATAGAAAGTCCACTCATTTAATTGCCACATAGATCTTGAATTGTTAGATCTTTCCTAGATAATGTTGCAGTGCCGCTTTCATTTCCTTTTGATATTGTGGGGACATTTTCTGCTGACAACTGAACCCGGAGCCCCATTCCTTGATGAAAAACGTATTTTGTGCCATTATTTGGCTTACCCTACGCTGATGTAACATCTCACGTAGCTTAACAAACACTGCATGGCTGCATATGTGCATTGCTGCTACGAATGGGACACATGTAAGATCCATGTTTATAGACCCTCCCATAAATATCTTTTGGCCCGTTTCAACTCCTCTAATTGAAAAACGCAAATCAATTAATTTACCTCTAGTTGATATTCGTGTTAACTCACCACCACCCTGCCTCCCACCCTAATCGTTCTATCATTTTTAAACAAATACAGATTATAAATTGCCACGTGCTGTGATATAAATTACTTTTTGGTTATCACAGAACAGCAGACTTGATCTAAACAATGTAAGAAATAAACCGGTCCAAATTCGCCCTCAGTGTTTAGAGACCTAAGTCAGCACAGCTACACACTCGGCTCCAAAATACATTCATTACAATATTCATTACAATATTGATATAACAACATCGTTTTGAACAGGTTTACAGTTCTACAATTAAGAAGCACATCATATATTTTCCCATTAGGCTTGTTCTAGGCACTTAAAAAGAAAATGATTCCTGTGTAGAGAAATAAAAGCATGCATTGTTTTGTAGTTTCTGTTTTCCCATTATTCATATAATGTTGCGTATTACAGTCGATATTTGGGTTTGTAAACAGTGTCTAGTTCCTCATTATTTATGTTGGCAGTGTAAGACGATTTCACTTCTCATTTTCACCGGTGAACATAAAGATGTCAGAAAGTCAGCTTCGTTGGATGAGGAACAAATATTCTGCACAACGACCACTGTTGTTCTGCCATTCCCTTCCCTTGCTGTGTTTGTCAGAACGACCTTAATGCCCTGTTGAGTTGGTTCGTCTCAAGGAACTGGAGAGGAACGGGCTGGGTGTCTCTTCCTCATGACTGGCTTGGAGTAGTTATCTAGCAAATAAACGTTAGCATCAAAGAAACGGGACTTAAGGCGATCTCAGCACAGCTTCTTAAAGGGCCAGCTTCTTTCCTCTGCACCTTACCGTATCCCCTTAAAACCCCATTCCTTCTGCGCCTTCACAGCTTCAACCTAGATTCCTCCCTCAATGTCTCCATCTTTCCTTTGCTCCCGTATGGACCCCCCCCCCCACACACACACACACAGTATATTCTAGCATGTGCTCTGCTTTTGCCGCTCTCGTACGTTTGAGTCTCTCCGTCTCAGTGCCTGAGAAGAACGGTAAGCGTTCCCCCTCTTCCGCCATTTGAATGGAACTCAACTTCCAACGTGTCGCACCATGACACGACACCAGTGCGAGCGGGACGAGTGCACGGACCTGCTCGTGGGCAACACGTTCAGTTACAGGGCAGCCATGTGGCGTATACCGGGTAATGCGGGGGGTAACTCTTGGGAGGCGACGGGGGGCAGGGGTAGACCGGCTGCACCTGAGCAACGTAGTAGTTGCTGAAGTTGCCGTCGGCGACGTAAGGGGCGGGCTGGTAGAAGCAGGTGACGTTGGCGGCGTTGGGGATGGCGTTCTGCTCGACCAGGACCCTCAGCGCCAGCGAGGAGATGAGGCCGAGCGCCTGGCGCCGCTCGTGGCCCATCAGGCACACGGTGCTCTCCTGGACCACGGCGTACAGGGTGGCCAGGTAGTCGTACTTCCTGCCCTCCAGGCCCACGAAGTGGTTCTGCAGGTAGGACTCCAGCTTGCGCCGCTGCTCGCACGCCTCGGGGAAGTCGATGAAGAAGCGCGAGCACATGTAGCGCTGCAGCAGCTTCATCTCCGGGTCCGAGACGGCTCGGAAACCCCGCACCAGCAGGTGGCAGTACTTCAACAGGCCGCCGCCGCGGATTTCCTCGGGGCTCCTGGTGCAGATGAGGCGGCGGCGCAGGTGGTCGAGCGCGGCGGGGAAATCGCCGTACACGCTCTCGCCGAGGATGGTGGGGTGGAAGGCGGCCACCATCGGGTGCTCGGAGCACTTGTAGAAGAGCAGCAGGGAGTCCAGGCGGATCTGGAAGGAGTCCACGCTGAACTCAAACTGCCGCCGGAGGGAGTCCACGAACTTCAGCTCCACGTTCTTCCCGCGGTTGTTGGAGAGGGAGATCAGGCTCCAACGGTCCGAGTCATTGCACACCTTCACCATCTTCTGAACGTATGCCTCCTGCGGACATGAACATATTAATTATTTAAAGATGTGTAGTAATATCTCGCATTTGGTGGTCGTGACATGACAAAGAACCAACCCAGAAGACTGTGGCATACAGATCAGGGCAGGATATACTTGATTTATAAGTGTTCCACTCCCTGCTGGAGGGTCATGGGTTCGAGCCTGGAGTTGTTAAATAACGGAGTTATTCATAATTCGTACGTATTGGACTGATTGGACGCTAAATAACTAAATTATTAAGTGTGGTCTAGTGGTTCAAGTGACACTGAATGGTTGTTGGTTAGATCACCTTGTCACAGGTTAACCTACAATTGAAGCATCCTTGAGCCAAATGCCAAACCTGCTCTGTAACACTTGTGACTCTAAGTCACTTTGGATGAAAGTGTCTACTAAAATAAAGCATCTACTAAAAGTAAAAAGTAAGAGTAATATTAAATTACTGCCATTGTATAGCTAAAAGTAGCCTTGTGCAATCAGGGTAAACCCCCATTAGCCCAGCTGCTGAATAAAAACTATGAATACATTATCATCCATCAAAATAAATCAATGGAATGCATTGTGGAGAATCATGAATTAAGTCTATGACCTAAAATGTAATTACAAGTCATGTGGCATAATGAACCCTAAATGCTCTGAATTCATATTAGAATGTTATACATGCAGTCATGTACTGTACTGTGAGTCAATGCATTTTGCAATACTGTGGAAATGGCTAATTTGAGACTGTGTTCAACTCAAACAGTAAATAATCAAAGGGCCAAAGGTTATTCTGACACTGACATTTCACTTTTCACAATTCCTTCCAACTCCTGTTTATTCTTTTTTTTGACTTTCATCAAAATAAATAGTGGTTGAGACACAGTATAATGCATATGCCACTGGGTTCATAAAGTGCACGCCTTGACTGAATTAATAACATTATTACATTTTCAGTTTTGGTGGAGTTTTCTATGTGTGTGGGCCGATATTAGACTATGTCTGGCTGGCTAACTGGGGGGTCAACTGATTAATGTGGATCTGACTCCATTTGGATTAGACTGAATCCTCTTTAGTGGAAACGCACGCTTTCACTATCTCCAGCCCTATCTTCATGAGTAGATCTATTGAGAACAGTTTTCTACCTTGCGTGTGATGGGCGTTTTGCATGACGCATTTGTCATTCTGGTGTTTGCAACTTGCAAGATGACCTTCAACTTACTTTCTGCCTAATTCATGCCGTGACAAATAATTGTATATCTAAAAAATTAATTTGAATTTCATTTAAATGTTAACCTTAGACGGAAAGGTATAAGATTATCTTGCAAGACTGTCGCTTAACCGAATTGCAATATCTGATAAAGATTTAAAGTCAGAGTTATCAAATTTCTCATGCAACACGCAGTAACCAAATAACCTAACGTATGCTATTCGATTTGACACTTGCCTTTAACGTCACCGGTGTTATTTTGTCTTTATTCACTCCCTCTGGTAAGAAGTCCAGAAGGCAGTCTAGGACTATATCCTTCACCATCTGAAACTCCAGTTCTCCTTTGAGCTCTGCACAGAAAATTAGGTCTAAATCTTTCCATCCCAAACCACTGTCTTCATGGAGTACATGACTGGCCGCGGACCCGTTTAATCGCACCTCCCGGACACGAATCCCCTTCTCCTCCATTCGACACCGTACCACCTTCACAATGTCTCTGGGCTTCATCTCTAGGGT
Source organism: Amblyopsis hoosieri (assembly GCA_027564755.1). Classification (NCBI taxonomy): domain Eukaryota; kingdom Metazoa; phylum Chordata; class Actinopteri; order Percopsiformes; family Amblyopsidae; genus Amblyopsis; species Amblyopsis hoosieri. Next base: position 13,198 of record JAODUE010032815.1, read on the forward strand.
CGGAAAGTTCCACCGTCCATGAATGGGAATGGAACTGGTGAGGATGTGGTCTAGGCGCTGTACTTGATCCCAGTTGAGCACGCTCAGATTTACGCTTTCCCCCTCCAAACCTCTACGCGCCGGAGACGGGTCGGCCTTCTCGTCCATTTTAGTAGTAGCAGAGGTAGTTATAAACTGTAAACAGTAAACCCTTTCACTTACTATGTCTAATGCGAAGTGGACGGACGGCGCGGCAGTTGTGGCGCTGCGGTAGCGGCATTGGCTTGCTGTCTCTGCTTAGAATTGGCTATGTTTTCCCGTGCCATAACAGTAAGACGCGGGAATACGCGGCCTCGCTACGCACTACAGAGAAAATCGTTGGGCGGCGTTATCGCTGTCCTACTTCTTACATAAAGTCTGGCAGGCGAGACTAAGTCAATTCATCTCCAGCCGTAGGGTCACTCGCTGCCTTGCGTCTGCTGGGGAAGGGCAGTGCGCTGCGTCACTGCCGTCTTGCCAAACTCTAAAAGAAAACTCCTCTTCTAGACTGTAACCCCTCTGATAATGGAAGCTTCAACGTGAAACACGACGAAACCCGATCCAATCCATCCTTTGTTAATCAGTTTTTGCTTTCTCTTCTTGCTTTTACGCACGAGCGATTAGACGTTTTATAATAATTTCAGATCCTATACTTCACTGCCAATGTACAGCAAGTTTAACCATTTGTGGAAAGTGGTGCCTGGTTGCTTTTATCGCCTTACATTTTGGACTGTTTTCGCTTGTAGTCACTGCGCAAAGCCACTAAAGTCCCACTTCACAACTGCTAGAAGCAGTTGTGCAGAAGTTGTGAAGAATTCTATCCCCTTTCAAATGGACGCCAGGGCGGTTTGATTGACAGCTCAGTTTTATTAACGCCCTCTAGAGGCGGTCTCTTCCTTATATTGTTGGGCATATTACTGTTTTCATGAGTGAGTGTTTTTTACCTAAATAGGGTCTACAATGTTTTATAAATAAATGTATGAGCAGAAAGTAACTCATGCAGAATATAAGATCCATTAAAAACTAAGTTTCCATTGACCAACCAGTCAGTGTGTTTCCTAATGTAAATGTGTCATTGTCATTTGGAGAAATGTGAAGTCTGTAATGTATGTAGTCTGCTTTGCTTGTCTGCTTGCAGTACGTGGGGTATAGGCCATAGCCTCAGACCGGGCTGGTTGTCATTGAGAACCTATCAGAGCAGAGCTTCATTGGCACATATGCGTCACTGCAGACGAGCTCATAAACCAGTTTACTGCAGATTACCATGCAGAGACAAGCCCACACACACACACACACACACACACACACACACACACACATGCGCGCAAACATTCTTAAAATGCATTTGTGCACATGCACATTCACTGGCCTTGACACAAGTTATACCGTAGGCTACTCTAGGTCAGCTTCCTTCAAACGTGTACCTGGATCGATGCAGTGTACAGTATCCTGCTAAGGAAAATATTTATGCTATATCTATCCATCCATCTTCAACCGCTTATCCGTGGTCGACTCGGGGGGGCAGCAGCTCAAGTAGGCCAGTGTGTAGATATATAAACTATCCACATAGCCCTGGGTCTTCCCCAAAGCCTCCGCCCAGCTGGACGTGCTTGGAATACCTCCCTAGGGAGGTGCCCAGGGGGCATCTTTACCAGATGCCCGAACAACCTCATCTGTCTCCTTTCCATGCAAAGAAGCAGCGGCTCTACTCCGAGTTCATCACGGATGACTTGGCTTCTCACACTATCTCTATGATATATATTTATATACTGTATATACAGTAGTAGTAGTATATGCATGTGCACAAACATATTAATGATTAATTGGAAGTTTTCGAAAAAATATTTAAAATATTAACGGTATAATGTATTGTAGGCCTACACGTACTTATGTAATAAAAATAGTTTTATGTTGCTATATATCTAGTCTGTTATCTTTATTATAAATAGGCTATATACTGTAAAATAAGAGAGTGAGAGATGGCAGAGCAAAAATGTTATATGATCAATATTCAAATCAGGAAGAACTATTAGAAGCCACCATTAATGGAAGTGAATGGTAGAGTATATTCCATTTGCACTTGGAGGGGATTAAACCTTGCTTGACTCTAGAACATGGTTAAAGGCAAGCACTGTAGAATTAATAACAAGGCAAAAATTAACATATAATACATACAGAAGCATAGTGTGTAGGATTCAAAATATATGTAAATGTTAACAACGTATATCTCTTAAGTGTTTTACATTGGCACACTAGTCACACACTGTTTTTCATGGCTATCGAATGAAATAATACAATAATGATAAAATTATTCAAATCTGCTAACCATTCATAACCTTTTCCATTTTAATGCCCTGTGCGATAATGAATAGATGTGCACATGTCATCTTATGTGTTTTGACATAAACAGCAGTGGTTGGTAATCACTAAATAGACAAAACTAAATGCTGGTGTGGTTTCAAAATGATCTCTTGCCACATACATATTTATACACAGTAAGCATTGTCACTGTACTATAAATTACAAAGCTCAATATTGCATCTTAGATAATACCTAATCTTATAGTGTAAACATTGAAGGGTTCGATAGCCTGGTCTTGCAAACTTCATATTATGTTTCAATCTGTTAAATTAAGATATTTGCATGACCAGTGCAGGTACAATAGCAGTTATGGAAACAGCTTCAACCAGACACCGACTATACATTGGATGATTTCACTAGAAAAATTATTGCAGACAGCACCTGAACTACAGTATCTTAATTTACTGGATGCTGATTGGCCAGATGATTTTCAGTGAAAAGCAATGTGAAAATGAAAGAACTGGCCAGGTGTGGGTGGTCTCCGCTGTAGCGGCTCAGCCCACCCACGAAATAAATACATGTACTGTAGGATGCCGTCCCAGAAACTCTATCTGAAGACTATAAGGAACAATTACATTGTGCATATTTTATGTCACTATTGTGTATTACGTTTCATTACAAAGCGCGAGTCAACAAAATAAAAATCAAGTCTAACTGTATCCATGGCAACATCAGAGGTCAGCAACATTAACCATTGAAGTCCCTGTTGCTGGGTGATGACCTTATACCATGACGTCATTCAGGTTGCTTCCTTACACCCCTCGTTCACCAGTGCCTGAGTCGACAGGAAGATACCCTTTCCATGAAGCAGCCTTCTTAAATGACCTCTGACCTGCCAACTGGACGACACTTTCCGTCCTGTGTCTGACGACATCAAGACGATTGCAGAAAGGATTTCAAAGGAGGGATCTTGTCAGAGTGCCAAAACCATAGAGTTATACATATTGAAGCATATGGGCTGTGTTTGCATATCGTGCATTATTGGACAATTGTGTTTTTTTTTTGTTTTTTTTTGCCTAAATTATCTCCTTGTGATGCTTAGAGATAGGGTGAGAAGCTCGGCCATCCGTGAGGAACTCGGAGTAAAGCCGCTGCTTTTTTGCATTGAAAGGAGCCAGTTGAGGTGGTACGGGCATCTGGTAAGGATGCCCCCTGGGGGCCTCACTTGGGAGGTGTTCCAGGCACGTCCAGCTGGGAGGAGGCCTGGGGGGGAAGACCCAGGACTAGGTAGAGAGATTATAACTCCACATTGGCCTGGGAATGCCTCGGGATTCCTCAGTCAGAGCTGGATAATGCGGCTCGGGAAAGGGAGGTTTGGGGTTCCCTGCTAGAGCTGCTGCCCCCGCGACCCGACTCCGGATAAGCGGATGAAGATGGATGAATGGATGGATGCTAGCCACCTCTGGTAAAATCGCCTTCGGTCATCCACCGATTAACAAAACCTGCAATTCTACCCCTGTAGTAATGTCGGACTATGTACAGTAAATGTTTGGTTCAGTTATATGTGGTTTCAGAAAAACCTGGAAAAAATGGAACACGTGGAACACACCGTACCTGTGTTTGTTGGGCATGCACTTGTGGATTGAAAAGTGGCCATGAATGACTTTGAAGGTTAATCGTTCAGGCAGGTGTATTTCCCTGCTCGGGTGCATGTGGCTGTATATGCTCAAGTAAAGTGAGCGATATGTGTTGCACTCTATTTACGGATGTGTGTTGATGTGTGCTGAGTGTGCAGATACCACTCTAGATGAGATCTCTGTGATTATGCAACATCCTCTGAGGTTGCAGCGAAAACAACAACAACAACAGCAGCAGCAACAGAGACTCGAACTACATATGCCTACACGCACCTCATAACGTCTCCCAATGCTTTTCCTGTCCCACCATTTCTCTCTTCTGCTGTTCATCCCTCCACCCACTCCTCTTTTTCCTCTACATCAGATGAACCTCCTCTCCCTACAACTATTTCTTTACAGGCGGGAGTACACTACATCATGAGAACCTATACGAGACCTCCTCGATACTCCTCACATCCTCCTTTGCTGTCCTTATAAGTCCGATCCCAGCTCTGTGTCCGTTTCTATGATAACTATTACTTCTCACTTTACAGAAAGACAGTGTAACTGTGGTGCTGCATGCCACATCCTGTTGTTGATGGTGTTGAAGATAGACTCAAAACATAGGAAATATCATATTTTTACAACACTTTTTAAGGAACCGGTACAGTATAAGCACACTGGGTAAATAGGGTATACTATGCTTCGGCGGTTTACGGTCTACTTGATTTATTTTCATTTTATGAATGCTGGTATACTGTAGGTATATTGTTATTTTCTCTGGCACATACTTTTGTCTTATAAAGGGCCAGTGCAGCCTGCAACCGATAGATTATACAATTTTACTATGAGAAGTTTCCATGTCCTTCAGATACTAGCACAGTTTCATTAAGATAACATCAGAACTTTACATTTCCAAACCATAATCGGAATCATTGCCTCAAAATAGTACTACAAAGTCTACTGTAGGCTACATCAACATAAAATAAGACATACTTTTCTCTTCTTTACTCCTGTGCAATATGCTTTACAGTATATGGGGTTGACAATTCAGTGTGTGTCAGTGTGGTATGCAGTAATGTATAAAAACACCAGTGACTTCATTTATTGTAATATTTATACTGTAGAAGAAGCATCATATCTTGAATTTGCAACAAACCCCTTCAGCTAGAAGGTAAACATATAGGCCACTATTCTCTCTACCCTGACGTCATAAAAACACCAAAATTCAACCATGAAATCCATATGATGGAAAATACATACAAGACAGTGTACGTATACTCTATGTACTGTATACTACTGCAAACGAAACATCACATTGCCCTATACATGAAACACATATGATGGTAAATACATACAAGACAGTATATATACTCTATACTACTGTAAACATCACAATACCCTATACAGGAAACACATATGATGGTAAATACATACAAGACCGTATGTATACTCTATACTACTGTAAACATCACATTGCCCTATACATGAAACACATATTATGGAAAATACATACAATACAGTATATGTATACTTTATACTTTAAACATCACACCACCCTATACAGGAAGTGTGTGATCACTCTGTACAGTCAGATTGACTTTTGTGATACATTTCCTCTGTCATGCAGTGTTTGCAGAGTCAGCATGAACTTTGACAGAATAATTCACACACACAAGAACACTGAAATGTCTCAGCAATGTCCTATTTTTCCTTTATTTAAGCAGATGGGGTCTCATTTAGATATTAAAAAACAAAAAGATCTGACCAAGAAGGGGCATTGATCAGTATACAATGTTTCAAACGTAGAATGATCAATAGCCTCTTATTCTGATAAATAAGACTAAATAAATTCTCAACAGACACGGGCCAACGTTTCACCGAGGTGCAATACTGCCACCTACTGGTACTAAAGGCACAACAAATTATTTATGATCCAATCAGGGTTTTGTGCCTTATCTGTAAACGTGTATCTGAAAGCCCACCAGGTGGTACTATTTCCACACTAATATCCAAATACGTGAGCCCACTCCCTTTCCCAAACTCACTGTGTACATTCAATCGCTCGCTCACTCCAGCGTGTGCATTTTCCCAGGGTTTTAATTCCATGGAGATGTACTACGTACGAGAGGTACTATCCCGCTGTATAAATACGGACTCATAATGTTTGACTTAATGCATTGCATCATCCCTAAATCAGCTTAAACCGCAATGGCTTCCAAAAGGTTATCTGTCATTTGTATTTAATTATTAAGACGTGGCCTAAAACCAAAATAGTTGGATGTAAATGTGACAATAAACATATAACCATAAATCCTATTTGTTGCTTCTCTCTCTCTCTCTCTCTCTCTCTCTCTCTCTCTCTCTCTCTCTCTCTCTCTCTCTGGCAGTCAGGAGTCAGGACCTTTCAGTTATCTAGATGGGAGTGATTCAGGCTCTGGTGCCAGGACCATATGTACTCCCCTGTTGCCTTCCCTTTGAACAGCGTGTGATGTGTGCATGGCAGGCTCTGCAGGCTTGTCAGCCTAAAAACATGCAACATCAGTACAAACATTTCAACAGAAAACACATTGAAAGCGGGACGGACCCGTGATGATCGGTGACGACTCTCGTTTCGAAGACCTGTGTCAGCATTCATGTGTGTAATTATAACAACAGATGCCGCTGGTGGCTGCGAGACTGAATAGGCTCAAATGAATGGTTGCATGTGTATAGCAGGTTTTGTGTTGACTGACTCTCATAGCTCATTCACGACCGCTATGATGCAAATGTGAAACTATTGCAATTGATGTACGTGCCAAGTGGAATGTGTATACATTGGGCCTACAGCGGGGTGCTTGTTGCTTTAACACGGTGCTCTGAAAAATGGCGTGTGTTTTCTCTCAGCAGTCAGGCAACATATTGCACTGCACTGCTCATGGAAAGGAGGAATGGCAGGTCATGTTATGTCTGCACATATTGTTTGTTTGTGCGTGCGTGCGCGCATATTGTTTGTGCGTACACACAAACACACACACAACATAAGTATATGTTGCTGTGAGAACAGTGGAAGTATCATTTTAAAAACCATTTGAAAACGTGGTAAGAAAGTATCACTCTACTCATGTAATTTCCATTCATAGGTCAGTCAGGGTAAATCAAGAAACAGGTGGGAAGCTGTCGGATGTGGTTTGTATGCCTACAGGGCCTGTGTGAGAAGATTAGATGCTCTCTCCACATGTCATTTGGCCAAACGATCTCCCCGTGAAGCACAACTCATATTATATCCTCTCACTGACTTACCGTCTGGTTTATTTGCACACTGTGATTTAGCTTCAGATATGGTTTTGCAGAGGGGGATGTGGTGAAAACAAGCTGTCTGTGCATAGAGGAGAGAGAGGAGGTCTCTGCTGTATGAGTGGTGAGAATGCAGGGTAAGCTCTTACTGTATTATATATCCATTGAGGTAAACAGACAAAGTGCAATACTAAAGAAATTCTAACGATACGAATGTGTAAAGTTTGCAGGGAGGGTACATTTATTCACTGCAATGAGGGGAAAATAACAAGAACATGCGGAAGGAATTAAGAGATTAGGTATGGACGAGACAGGCTACACAAGCAAAAAAGTACCAGAAAATTGCTTACTCAAGCTCTAGAGGGCTGAATCACTGACCCGTCCCACATATGAATTCAGCCATGCTAATGCTAGCCAAACACTGTCAAATGGCACAGCTCTTGTTCTAAGACCCACTTCTCACCAAATAACACACCTTTTTACCAGCTTGTATCTCATGCTAGAGTAAGTGTTCATTTATCAAATATTGTAATTAAAGGAATACCTGAAAGATCTGGTGGGTTTCATGCTGTTGTTGGGATATACAGTATCTCACAAAAGTGAGTACACCCCTCACATATTTGCAAATATGTGAGCATATCTTTTCATGTGAC
>JAODUE010032826.1:1680-21055 GCA_027564755.1 Amblyopsis hoosieri
TTCACATTGGTAATACTCAAGTAGGTATATTCACATCGGTTATTTTCAGGTATATTCAGTTATATTCAGTAATATTCTGGTATATTCAGGTATATTCACATTGGTAATACTCAAGTAGGTATATTCACATGATTATTTTCAGGTATATTCAATTATATTCAGTAATATTCAGGTATATTCAGGTATATTAACATCAGTTATATTCAGTTATATTCAGGTATATTCACATTGGTAATACTCAAGTAGGTATATTCACATCGGATATTTTCAGGTATATTCACATTAGCCAGGTTGTAAAAATGTTAATCAATGTTTTAAAAGTGTTATTGGACATAAATCATTTTGGGATTCATGCGATATTTGATCAATAAATTAAAGAGCTAAATGACTGTTGCATCGTACTGGTAGAAAACCACAAGAATCATCAACCTTGCTGCAGATTCTACGTTAGCTGGACTATGTCTTGTCAACAAGGCCTCTTAATAATTGACGCCACAGCTGAAAATAGCTGTGAAATTCAATTGTCCTATACACAGTAGGGTTGCCATTTTTGAACCACACTTCCCTGTCCCCCGAGAGAGTCGGACATCTTTAACCATCGCTAATCCAAGCACACTGCATTTTTCCATTAGAAACACAGTGGGAGCAAATAATAAAACACAGAACAGACATACACACATGTAAGTTTTAAAAGGGAGTATTGATTTGCATTGTAATTGCTAAGGAAATAATAGTTCAACAACTGTTCACATGCACACACACGCACACACACACGCACTCGCGTAACATATTTCAGATGTCCCAGATCTATTTCTGCGTGCCGAGCAACATAACACAGGCACACACCTGCGATGAAGTCATGTGGTCCGTAATCATAGCTGAGCACTGAGCTGAACCCCGCTCCCAGCAACAGCCATCACCCACTGACAGCACTGATTGGCTTTAATTACACAGCAACAACATATCTAGGGAAATTTTCATACATGCCTTATCTTTCTCTGACACACACACACGCACACACGCATGCACACACACACACACCTACGCATGCACATGCACCCACCGGTTGTCAGATTTGACACGTTGTCAGTAGAATCTGTATAAATATATTTTTATTGATTTGATAAATGCAAAACCGGGTGCGTAACGCCTGTCTGGATGTAGCTAAAATGAGATTTAAGGCCATTCAGTTCTACTTGTCAGCAGTAAAATGAAAAGATGTATCATGTTTACTGTGAGACACATTCTGATCCAATCACTAAAGAAGTGACGGGAAAATAGAAAGAAGAAATGTCCATGAAATGGACCATTTTCTGTACTGGAGCGATATGAAGAAGAAAGGCAGTTTTGCTTCCATCGCAGATGCTTAAATGAGCCAAATGTGCTTCTAAACACTTTTGGCTCAATGTAATTTGCCCACCATCTCGATTCTTCTTCCCGTCAACAATGAATGTATGAGCCAGGGCATAGGGCGTCGGGAAACTGGGTGTGTGTTGCCACTAACGTGTAGGCGTGGCCGGCCAGGCTATCAAATCAAAGAACAGAGGAGCATAACACACACAGTGTGACGCCATTACTCCATTATACTGTATGTTTAATAATAACTAAATAATAATAATAACTAAATAATAGGACTACACTGTGATGAGACACGTAAATGCTGGTGTTAGTATTGACAAATTTGCTGTTTTAAAAAGAATTTGATTTTATGGTCTGAAAGTGGCTCTACACGACATATCCGGTAAAAGTCATCCTGGACTTGGCTGGTTTCAAAAGGTTCTCTTTGTCTGCTCGTGTGTCATCAAATTCAAATGTTAACATTAATGTTAATGAGCCCCCCTCCCCTAACTCAGCTCATTAGCGTTTTTGTTGTGCAATGGCTGAGCAGAGCTCAGAGCTAGGGTGCAGTTAGACTTTAGAGGCAAGTTCAGTCATTCTCGAGAATGTTTGCTAACTTCGAGCTCACATCAAAACAATATCCCTCCGTCTCACACATTGAAACACATTATTAAGCAAAGCGTTTTTCTCTGGTAGTACTACGGCTTTGTTGTTGTGAGCGGTGCTCGCCACTTTGTTTGTATTTACGAAGCCAGGGCTGCGTAGAAGTATCGGATACATTTTTCAACACGCACAGATAACGGTAAGCTAGCGAAATGCGAGCAGATATTTTATGAATATGACAAAAAGTGGATTAGCTTACAATGTCAGTTAGCTTGCAACTGCTGCCAACCTTTAATGTGTAAAATATGGCTCAACACAAACAGACCCCAGAATCCCAGATATGTATGACTGCACTCAAGACAGACTAGTCAGAAGGAGAGCACGATTGTCCAATAAAACTTTACAAATCAAACTTTGAGCAGTTATATTAACTGTGACAGAAAAACTTTAATGATCTCTAAGTGAAATATTGAATGTTGAGAAGAGGGCCATTAGGACTGTCCTTGGCTAGGATATGCAAAATACTACTTGTACTAAACTATTTATAATGCGCATTGCTAAATGTTATGAATCTTTGTCACTAGTACAGATTGTTCAGGTAAAGATTGTAATAGTTTTGCACAGGTGTGTGGTTCAAAAGCCCACATCCAAATCTACCTGCCTATAGGTTGCATTTTAAAGCTACATTCTATTCAGCATATTGTGTGACAACGTCTTCCCAATGTCAAACCAAATTTCTAAAAACATGAAGCACATGTTCAATCGAGTGTTCCTGACTTAAACACCAAGCTAAGTCTCACGCACATAGAGTGATATGTTGATTCTCTTGCTCTAAGCCGGTCCCTCCCTTGCTAACACATAATGAGCTGAGTGGGCCTGATGTCAGCCATGTTGTCAACGTGTCCAGTGACAGGTGTGACAAATGGCTATTCATAAGACGTGATTCAAGAGGACTATTTGCATGCTTTTGTGTGGTTGTGTGTGTGCGCGCGTGCGTGTTTGTGTGGAACAACCTCATCATTGTTTCTCTCATTTGTCTAACCTTTTCATTTCTCCCAGTAGGGCAGAATACCATTTCCAACTTCTCTGAACTTTCTGAACTACTAATAATGTGGACCATAAAACGCACCATGCAACCGTGTATTCACGAGGGAGCATGGTCGTACTCTCAGTGCACAAGGGTGCAGGCGAAGGCATCACACGAAGGCCATCTTAATGCTTTACCCACAGACATTAGCATCAAGGAAATGCTACGTCTTTACCATAAATAACAGCTGGCAACACTTACTAACGATACGCACTGAACTGCCTCATCACCTACTTCATGCAGCTGGTGCCGAAATGACGGAGCCATTGTCACACCTGGTGAGTCATCATGGCTCCTGATAGCCATCTGTCGGGTTTAATTACTGAAGGAATAGCCAGTGTCATCGGGCCTTAACGAGGCTTTATACAGGTTGTTAAAGTAAATGTGAAAAAGAGGGAAACCGAATGGCCTTTCACTCCCCTGTATGACGTTACAGTTATACATACTGGTACGGTTTTTCTGACCCGGTATGTTGTCTATTATTCCGTTTTGTCCATTGTTTTATCTTCTGGTAATTGTTTGTTTCCTCAAAATGTATTATCGATATATTAATAAAATGTTAATATTATCCTCTAAACAGATTAGAATATTAATATAATAAATATAATAAACAATGTAATATAGTTTTAAATAATTACATATAGTCAATATATAGATTTTAGTTTTAAATCATATTGCAAAAAAAAAGAAATCGCTTTGACCCATTGAGGAGGGGATTCTGAAGCACATCGTGGAAACCGCATACATAGGATCCAATGTACGCTATTGAAGTGAAGTGCTTTACTTATTTTATAACTTTTAATATGGTTTCAGAGATGTTATTAAAACAATAAGAGCCAGCAATATTTTCTGCTTGCATATTTTCACCCCCTATTTGCCTGATATATGCAGTTCTAACTGAGTCGTCTGAGAGCTTGGCAACGCGTGCGTACTGCATAAACACTGACACCCACAGCTGGGGGCCCTCGGAAACCATCCGACATCCAGCAGAGATGGGGTGGTGTACGGGGGTGGGGGGGGGGGGGGGGGGGGTTTAGCGAGTAAACACCCGGGCGCCTGTACAACTTGCTGGGCATGGCTGATGCCTGCCTGGCTGTCTGCCTTGCTGGTCTGGCTTTTAAAAGCATCACCTGCTACCAAACAGCTGTCTCAATCTAAACACACACACACACACACACACACACACACACACACGTCACACAGCTGCTGCAAGGAGACGGGTGTAGCCGTGCACCTGTGTGTTGACATATGCACACGCATAAACACACGCACGGCACACGCCACGCACGCACACACACACACACACACACACACGCCACGCACACACGCACACACACAAATGGGGGTGATTCCATCCAACAGCTGGTGGTAATACTTGGACAGAGACATCAGCACGTGCACGCACACACACACACACACACACACACACACACGTACACGCACACACACACACGCCTGCCACAGCTGCGTACCACACGGGAGTGCTCTAACCAGATGGGAAGTTGAGGTAAACTGGAGAGACAGAGATATATATATATAGAGAGAGACAGACCGAGAGAGACAGATATATATATATAGAGAGAGACAGATATATATATAGAGAGAGAGAGACAGAGACAGAGAGATAAAGAGACAGAGAGAGAGAGAGAGAGAGAGAGAGAGGACGCGGCGACAAAATATTTAGACAGATGAAAACCGAATTAACTGAAAAGTGAACAGCTGAGTCGGTGACATTTCACATCCTCTAACACAATCTACAATTGGAAGGCGGTTTTACTTAATCTCTTCACAAACTGCTCACTATTCCGGTCAGTGGAAGGTCTATGGCTACCTGCTGACTATTCTGTTATTCCATGACAAGTACACACAGATCGGACATGATCGCCCTCTCCCACACACACACACACACACACACACACACACACACACACACACACTCTTCTAAAAGTCGATACAAATGGAGTTTGATGGACAGCATGGGACGGGAAGATGCGAGAAACTGACACCAGATGGAAAACGAGTATCTTCAATTATTAAAACGTTATGCTACATGGCATCAGGCATCAATATTGCTACCAAACTCCTTTTCCTGTAATTTTCCATGTGAAATCAAAGACGGAGAGACAACTGTTAGGCAAGACCTGAAAAACAAATTTTACTAATAAGAGCAGCATTCAAACTTATGGAAGGAATAAAACACACCACACATTTTAACAAAATATGGAAAAAGGAAACATCAGAAAACTGGAGATTATCAAGAGGAATAATCTTGCACACATGCTTCTGAGAAACAATGGAAGTCATAGAGGTTGTCTTATTCGGCACCTACAACAAACTATGGATTATTTCATGCCCAACAACCAGCATGCAAAATGATGTTGAGGTGAAGGGGTCAACTGCTCTGGTAATGGAGACAGGAGCTAAAATAGCGACAGACATTTAGCTATTTACTGTAGCTGTAAAACACTCCCGAACAGGAATTAAAAGAAAGCATTCAAACACATATTATACAGTACATATAAATGAAGGGGGAAGGGTGATAATGTAGTATGTTAGAAAAATTAAAACATCTCATTATCATAAGAATAAATATCACATTCACATTTAGGTCCCTATCTGTGTCTATGTCATTGCACAAACCCCACGTTCACATTAACTCCACAGCTTCACCGGTGCTAATTTGTGGAAAACTTAAAAGTTTTCAAGAAAGTCTGAGCGTCTGAGCTTTGTTATAACAACAATGTGGTACTTGGCGCGTCCATAATATCCCGGTGACATCATTACTCAGAACCTGTGACACACCGTCAGAAATCACACTTAAAATTCAAGTTCTGCTCCGTCTTCCGAAGTCACAGTGTGTGTACAGCACACTGACGTTATGCTTCTCTCTTAAACGCCAGCCTCAGACACAATGTCAGCCCAATAGTGTGCATTAATAAACACCCTGGGATGACACCCGTTGGTGTAAAGGTTATGTTTAAACAATACGTGTTGATTGACAGCATGGGATGGCTGGGATGTGTTTCCTCCTAAATAAAAAAAGTCACACCAACTTTCACATAACCGTCAAGAAGACAGTATCCAGGTGTGTCGCAACAAGGATACATTCATTTTAGATGGCTGTGATCACCATGGTAACCGCATCAGAAGAAGCAATGTATGCTAGACATTAAGACGGAGCTGTGAACCAGCATTTGCAGTACACATAACACTAATATCCAGTATACAACTTTGGAGAAACCACACTTGATCCTTGATTTGAAGATTTATTCCCGTTACTCCGGCACACTGCTCAAACGCAGGACAGGTGAGGCGCCACAGGAAAAATCATGGCTCGCCCTCATGCCGCCCAGACTCCTAAACCTGAGTATTAAAGGCTGGTTTTGAGGCATGGCTGTGTTGCAGTTGAGTTGTTTTATGGAACCGAGACAGCAGGGAAGAGCAATATCTTGGCCCTCGCAGCGACATGCGCAAAATGGGAGAGGAGAGACGAGCAAAGCGGAGAGACCGAGAGAGAGAGAGTTTGAGAAAATGAAATGTTTTCCTGCGAGCAATAGCTTCAGAGAGCAGCCGCACTTCATAAAATCCAAAAGTGCTACACAGTCAACTTTCCCATCTGTGCCACAACAAGCTTTGTAACTCCTGTTGTCCCCCCTCTATCCCTCCCTTTAAGCATGTATTCCCAAACCTGATGTTCTCCTGTTATTCTGTTAGTCTTTTCTGTCACCCAACATGAAGACACTTTCCTGTGTCTACATGAAGGGTGACAGATGTACGCAGTAGTCATGCGTGGTTAGCACCAATGTATATACTGTGCCTTTCTAGTCAGGAGAACAAAGCCTGGTTGTGTGAGCACAAAGATCATTTAAGCCCACGCCAACAGAAAATACCATTTGCTCTCTTTCTCTCTTTGTCTCGCTCTCTTTGCTGATCATTTTGTGTATGAAAATGAATACAGCAGAATTCCCCTTCTCTAGTATATGCTATACAATCCGTCTGATTTTCATATGTAAATCTGCTGACAGTTATACAAACTGTCAGATTTACATATGAAAATCTGACGTATGATATGAATGACATGATTAACTTAACATGGGTGTGTACACCATGAACTAGTTTTTCCGTTGAACTTAGTAGCCACTAATACTTACAATCAGTATAGGTGTACGTTGTGGCAAAACCAATGACAACCCAATAAGTAACACATAGAAAATATAAACATGTCTCATTTAGTGGACTGCAGTAAATGATATTCGTTAGTTTGCAACCATATTAAATCAACGCAAAGATATGGGCCAAGTCAAAGAACTCGTAGCTGTTAGTGCCGTGATATGATGTACTCCTCTATCACATATGCCTATGAAACATACTGTAAGACAAGGAATATCCATTGTAATGCTTCCCCTACAGCAGTGCTATTCATCTCGGGTCCTGGAGGGCCGCACACTGCATGTTTAAGATCTCTCCCTGCTCCAACACACCTGATTCAAATGAACTTTATCAGATTTCTAACAACCTTGAATCAGGCGTGTCGGAGCAGGGAGAGATCTAAAACATGCAGGGTGCGGCCCTACAGTATTGAAATACATAATATTATCTAATTAGACATTACATAGGTTGTTCATGCAAACGAATTTAGAGTAAAACAGTTCCAGAACTAGTGGTAAACTTGGCCTTGGAACACACACGGTGCACTGCACTATTAAATACCAGGGATCTCTTGGAAGAGATTTGCTGTAGATGAAAAGAGAGAGATGGGGGGGGGGAAGCTCAACACAGGACCAAATAGGCAGAGAGCGATAGAAAGACAGGGGCAACAGAATTACCAGAGTTTTGTTTTGATGCTCGAACAACTTTCACATCTAACAGCTAATGGACAATTCTCCAGCACTTTAGTTGAAAAGGAAAGCAGAAAGGAAAAAGGAAACAGGGGGAGAGTGGCCTAGAGAGAAGACCAACAGACCAGACAATAGTTCAGAATAGGCCTTTAATAACACAGCCAGCAGCCAAGTGGACAGAGGGAGACATTAGGGAAAATGGACTGGCACTTGCTTGGTTCAGACACGGCTACTTTTTAATGGGCACAACTACGGCTATAGTTTGGGGACTTTACAGCAGGTGATTTGAGAGGAGAAAAAAGTTTTACTCCACAAATAAGCAAACATTGTGGGATGCATCCTCCCTTGTTAAGGGTAAATTTAAGGATTGAGCGTTACAAAAAATGACAATTCACCTGCCCTTCTTTCCCCTCATTAAACCTGAACAAACCAGCTATTTGTCTGGACAGGCAGTAACATTTTTCACGAGGGTACCTTCAACAGTAAAAGACACTTTGAATCAGCGGAACAACAAGTCTTATCATGCTTGACCTGTGAAATTTTTTCCAATTTAAACATTCTGCGCACACTCAATGTGACCCGACGAAAGGTAAACACACAGCACACACCACCGACAACAAAAATAATAGATGATACATAAACACACACGTTCAGTGCATTCAATACAGCAATTATGTACAGAATAGAACAAAACAGAAGTATAGACTAAACATTAAATAGCAGGTAATGCCCACAGGCAATGCAGCAAACTCACTTGAAAGAGAGTTCAAGAACGTAGCAAACATTTTATAGGAAATGTGAGGTTCAGCAGGGTCACACAACAGTTAATCTAGTGGACACAGACATAGCACACACATCTATGTGAACAAATTGAAAAATACCACCTCTATACACTTGGATTAAGGTATTTTTTTAAAATCACATTTGACACAGACAGGTTTATAAATCCGTTTAAGAACATTAGACATTGGGTTAAGATATATATATATATTTTGTTTTATTTTAAATTTTTTACAGCCTAAATTACAGGTAGACAGTCTAGGGTGGGTGTTGATGACACAGCCCTCCAGTCACCAAATATCCCCCATTAGGAATGTGATAATTAAGCTAATTTGCATACTAATGAGGACACAGACACTGTGATTGTGCAACAGCAACACACGTAATATGTGTCAAGTTTTGCTGCTCACACCTGCGCTTTAGGTGAATTCACCGTCATTTCACTACTAATGTCTAACTACACAGTCCATATGCAATAACACGATGAAAAGATGACAAGTGGAACGTAACAAGCATTACACCTCAAAAGTGAACAGAATTTGTTTTGCCCCTTGTTTCCAGTTTAGATGTAGTGCCAAATCAATCCGTGCCTATAATTCAATGACTTGATTGGATGATGACATGCTAATTACGTAACAATTACAATAATTTGCATATTTATGTACATAAAAAAGAAAAAAACACAAAAATCAACAAAAGCTTTGAAAAACAAGAGATAACAATGAAGGCATGTAGCCTAAAGTGACGTCCGGCGGCAATAGCTGAGCCCACAGCGTGGTGGTTCATGCCTGGCTGTAGACAGCAGGCCAGAGGCCTCCTGAAGCACCTTATATACGGTGTGAAGACCGGTCTGCTAATACACTTGAATGTCTCCTGGTAATGTCTGCTTTACACATCTGCCCACATGCACAACTAAACACAACACACAACTAAACACAACAACAACAACAACAGCAACATCTAACCACTGGGAGCAGGTAGGGTTAGGTGTCTTAGGGCTCAGGGACACCTTGACCAAGAGTTAGAACCAGTGATTTCTCCACTGTCGCTCCCTGTCCCGGTAAAGTATACTTTGGCCTTCGTGAGTGAGAACGGCGTGATTTGTAGGCGGGACTTGTAGGCGTCTCTGAGGCCTCGGGCTGCAACTGTCACTAAGCAGGGATTCTCAACGGAGTGCACTCCATCACACACTTATGTGAGTGGATGTGTGATTCTGTGCACTTCTGCGTGTGTGTGTGTGCGTGTGCGTGTGCGTGTGTGTGTGTGTGTGTGTGTGTGGGCGCATGTGCATGTGTCTGTGCATCCTGTATAAAGTGCAGTCCTTGCCGTGTGTTTCTGTGTGTGTGTGCATTCTCACAGGGCTTCACATCCTCATCATTGCCTTGACAGCTGACAGTAAAATCCATATCAAATATATAACGGCATTTTCCTATTTTCGTTCCCATGTTTCGTCATTCAGTCCCCTTGTCTCTAATAAACAGCGGTGGTGGGATGACATGCCATTAGCTGTCCATGGATATATCGCAAGAGTGCAATGAAACGCCGAGACAAAAAGTCAATACGTCACAAAAACAGAGGCCATTGTGTATTTCCATACAGCTCAAGAATATCTTGCCAGCGGCATTGTCTTCTGTGTCGCTGTCAGCCTCTTGTCATATTTTGATTATTATATTTCTTTCTCCACACTCATAGATTACCCAACAAACATATCTGTGTGTTTAGATGTTTTGTTTGCATGTGCAAGAGGTTGAATGGATTGGATGAATGAATACATGTTTAGAATTATGTTATCCAGAGCTAATAAGACTCTAACCTCCCTTTGTATCACTCTCTCTCTCTCTCATTTTGAGATCAACATTGTTTCTTCTGCTCCTCTATACCTTCACTGTCAGCTGTCTTATCAATGTGGCTTCATTAGATCTGCTGTATTCAACAATAAATGAAAATAGGATAGTGTTCTGTTAATGGACTTCTAGCCATAGATACAATTAATTAGTGCACTATTATTCATATTGCAGTAATTAATATATCTAAGATGTGTAGACAGTATATTGTTATTTTATACTTACTATTATATTAATTATAATATAACATAATCTACTGTCCCAAAACTTTAACTTTAACTGTGTGACGAAATATCCTATTTTATGATGAAGAAAATGCTGGTTTTAAGTACTTTCCTCTATTTAAAGAGAAACTCTTAATGGTTTGATGTTTTTGGCCAGAATTCCCCTTCATTTAAGCACTTAGAGCGTTCACCTACTTAAGTGATAACTTGTGCCTAAGATGCACAAGATACAATTAATAGCCAATTTACTAATTCACAAATGTGACCATTCCATCATGTTGCAGCACCAAAATATGACATACATTGAAGTTTCTTTCAAAGTCAAACCGGGTTCCAGTAGCTTAATCCGACACCTTATATTTTATAACTTTATTTTGTTCTAGTGTTTGTGTCATTGTGATTCGCACATAGCAGAACAAAAATGTTATTAAAGTAACACAGAGACACAAAATATCTTTCTCCCATATCAGTTATTTGCAGGTGTACAGTATTTTGAATTACAATGGAGAATCATATCAGTGTCGGTTTGTACGAAGAGACTTACAGTATTGTATCTCTGTTGCCATCGCTATCATTGCTTTTTCATTATATCTATAGTTCCAGGTACATTATCTTGCTTCTAACTTGTCCAGTGGGAAAAAAGCAGTGTTTTAACACAGCCTGTCAGACAGAATGTTGTCCTTCCTGTCAGGGGAAAATACTGTATAAGTGCAATTAAACTGGCAAATATCTGATTGGCAGGAACATTATTATATTACTATTCCCAGGGAGATGTTTGACATTTGGCTCACAGGGAGGCTTGACAAATATTACCTTACTAATTTGGCTAACATCATCAACACTTATCATGCAAAGCTTCTAACTAGTGTAGTGTATTATACGTCACAGACTTGTCAATGTATTACAGAGACTAGACAGAAAAATAAACAGACATTTCTGGTCTGGACCATTCTAACTGGCAATCTAGCATATGTTACTGTCATGTTGGTCTGGCCCATTCTAAGTGTTAAACTAACCAAAATGTTACATTGGTATGGACCATCCTAAGTGGTAATCAAATAAGTGTTACTATTAAGTTGGTCTGGACCATTCTAAGGGGTAATCTACGTACGGTTACGTTGGTTTACACCATTCTAAAGCTGGCCATACACTGTGTGACTTTATTCCTGTTTTTGGCCCGATCTCTGAGCCGCACGAGTCATTAAGAGTCGGGACGAAAATCTGCTTCATAGCAGAGTAACAAGTAGACGTCTTCATGGGTCCTCCGAGACCCGAAATTCCGAGCGGGTCGGGTCCAACTTTGAGTGTTTGACTCGGATCTGGATCGGGCCTGACATTAATGCTATGATTCTCGGGTAAATGCGATTTACCAACTGGACCCAATAATTAATTAATAAACATGTTTACATTATTATATGTAGCTTAATATATATATATAAAGAAGCAATTTCAAAATATTGAAACCAAAATCATGGTTTGACGAAACAGGCTGACAGCAAGTTCAGTGGCGCCGGTGAGCGAAACTATTGCCAGCGCCCCTGAACATGCATAGGCAACTTGCTTATGCTTTTACGTACTTGCTTGTGGATCTGACCATAGTCCGTGATAGGAATTACAAATTGAAACATGAAAAACTCTTTTGGACCCGTGAAGACCTCTAGAAGACCTCTAGTAACAAAGGCGATTCCCCAAAGCCAGTGCCTTTTTCCCTTACTTCGCCATGGTGACACAAAGCTGGGTGGTTGAGCTGTGGCAAACTAGCCTTGCCTGTAGACTAGCCTACTGCTTGCCTTGGCTGTGTGGCTGTCTAAAAAAGAATAATAATAATTATTATTATTATATTTTGAATGCAGGCCTAGTTCTATTTACTATATAATTGAGTAATGTTTTAATATAGCATATAAAGTATAGGCTATTATTAACTGCATTGTTGGAGAGTGCGTAAACAAAGTTTTACTGTTATTGTAATGACGTAATGACAAGTACACCTTTGAACTTTGAACTGTCATCTAGCAAAAAGCAACATTCTTCTTCTTTGCTTAACCTCTCCCTGCCTCGGAGGAGCTTCCACAGGGGCCGGCGGGCTTATTTTACTCTTATAGTTTGAGCAGTCAGGTCGGGCTTGGCCAACGGTCCGTATACTGTGAGCACATGAATCTTGAGGACTCAACCGTCTGGACAGGCGATTTTACCATACAGTGTGAGGGGTAGTGATCACTTTCATAGCAGTGTATGCCCAGCTTTAGGGGTGATCTAACAAGCAGTATGGCTACGTTTGTTGGAAACTCAAGCACACGCCCCTCTCCCCCACCTGTGGCTGGAACTCCTCCCTACCCCATCCCCCCAACACACACACACACACACACACACACACACACACACACACACACACTAGAGCTGTCGCGATAACCGCAATATTGCAATACCACAGTTTTGCTAACCCAACCGTGGGGGATGGCAAGCAACCGCCTTTACCGCAATGTTTACATTAGATTTTTTTCATGAGGCTAGGCCATCGAATAGGAGGTCTCATCTAGGGAATGTGCGCTGTTGGACCGACAGCCTTAACACACACACACACACACGCATACACAAGCACACACAATGTGCACTATGCATATATTATATTCACATAATTCTCTACCCCTCTACCCCCCTCTTTCCACACACACACACACACACACACAATATGCATATAGTAGAATCACATCATTCTCTACCCCCTTGGAGCCACATGCATTTCCCTCTGATGCACAGTAGGGTTTCCAACATGAGAGGTAAGATCAAGGAGTATACCTTTAATAAGGCATCCCAGTTCAGACAAATCTTCTTACCCATTCTCACACAAGAAGCAAATACTACAAACTGTCTAAAACCTTGAAAAACTATTAAGAAATAGCCCCTCCTACTACATAGGGTCAGTCAGAGCCAATGCACAATGGGTGCAAACCTCTAGTTAATTTAGAAACTATTGGAGCAACCTTTAACTAATCAGCACTGCTACAACTGTTACTACATCGCTTCATCTAACATAATTTCAAATAAACGCTGGACTTCAAAGTCATCTCACTTAGCCCCCCCGTACTGGTCGCTGATTGGTCTTTCAGATTTGATGTGCACATATACATTCAGTTGTATATCTTGGTGAACATTGAAAGTGGATGGACTCTTTTCCTATTTATGTAGATAGGGTCTCCTAATAGTGTAACTAGGGATGGCACCGATATAATACCGAGATCGGAAATCGGTCCGATACTGACTAAAATAGCTGGATTGGTATCAGTGACAATTGGAAAGTTGTAACCAATCTATTGTGCTGATCCAATTAAATTAATTTACATGCTTTGGTCTACTGTCAAGCATCAGCCATGTCTAACCTACCTAGGCCACAATATCAGCAGCAGGTTTCTAAAATGCATCTAAGTCCTAAAATAGAGATTGGCTGTCATTTACTTTGCAACTTAACTTAAAACTTAATTTAACACTGGAATCGGATTGGTACTTGGTATCGGCCGATAACCAAAGTGTCGTTATCTGTATCGGTATAGGGACTGAAAAAACTGGATCATGCCATCCCTAGTTGTATCTGCCCGGAGGGGTTATCAAGATGGCCGCCCAGTGATCAGACTTTCCTATAAATGGCCTTTGGCAGCACCACCCATTGGATGTAACAGATGATGAGAAACCCAAAGTTATTAGCAGTCATCGACTGCCTGACAAGTCACCCGCTCAAAACATCTCCCGTGTCACTTCCAGGGA
Source organism: Amblyopsis hoosieri (assembly GCA_027564755.1). NCBI lineage: Eukaryota > Metazoa > Chordata > Actinopteri > Percopsiformes > Amblyopsidae > Amblyopsis > Amblyopsis hoosieri. The sequence goes on from JAODUE010032826.1 coordinate 16,154, forward strand.
CGGGGCGATATTTCCCTGATCTATAGACGACGGGATGGGAATTCCACTGCCTGGGGGCAAAACCATGGATCAAATTAGATTCCACGCTTGCAGCGCCTTCAGCTATACTCCACAACCTCTGGGGACTGCAAGGTCGCTATCTAGGGCTGTCTGGTAGGGGAGGGTGATGAAGGGAAGGCGGAGAAGGTTGGGGAAGGAATGTGCGGCACACCATTATGATCCCAGACAATGTCAGGATGCAGTTCTGGATCTGACAGAAAAGCGTGCAGAAATCATAGAGTACTGCATGTTGGGTTCCTGTTAGTTCCAGAAGCAATGAGGTTCTGGCCAACCCAGACTCACAAACAAATTAGCACACGTCCTCTGCAAGTTAAGAAAACATTTATTAAATAGAAGATCAAGCTAAGAACATCTTTGAAGGTCCAGTTCATTATTTACAGTAGTTGTTGCCACGGTTACATTGAGTATTGCAACAGCACGACAGTGTTTACAATACTGCAGTCATCCTTATTTGAGGTTTTCCTCAGTGGGGTGAAACAGCTTGGATCTTTACAATTGGTAATTTTAATCATTAAATGTCTAATAGCCAGTGGTAGACTGAATTTGTGATAAAAAAATATTATTTTTATGATTGATGATTACTATGATAAAACATATACTGATTAATTAGAATAATAAGGCTCCCGATGCAGAATAAAGAGAAGCAAATACCATAGGGTCCTTCGGGAAATAGATAACAATTCTGCCTTTGGGTGTTTCTATCTTCAAAAGCAACACAACATGCTATTTTCTTTCATCAAAAGGTTGCCCTTTACTACCAGACTGAGCTTTTAAGCTTGTAAGACTACCAAACAAATACTCTATGCTTGCAAAGAAAAGAAAAAAAAACATTTTGTTTCATCTCATAATTTTCTCTATTTTGCATGTTATTGCTCCTGATGACGACTGCTTCCTGATTAGACACTTTTAATATGCCTCCCCATGGGTGTCCATTGGCAGGGACACAGCCAAGGCTACGGCGCAGCATGTGGCTAACTGCTAAAGCTAGCACGTCCCAGGGCAATTTTTCATTAAGCGGCTATAAAGAAGGCTCTGCGAGGAGCCATTAGCGTCGTCCCTCAGATCCCCCTCGACGTAGGCGACTGAGAAACGCCACCCGGAGAGACAGATATACAATAAAGGAGAAAAAAGAAGATAGACAGTAGACGGAGAGATGAGAGAGGAATGAAAGGAACTTAGAGAGGAATAAAGCTGGGCAGAAGTGGTTGAAAAAATAACAGTAGGACACTAACGGATGTCAGAGAAGTGAAGGAAAAAGTAGAAGACAATTGCAGAAGATCACAGGGAGCAATTCTTCACTTTCAGATAATTGTTCCTGTTTCTAAGTCAATATTTTCTGCGGGCCGTATGATTATTTTTTATAATAATTAAGCTATTGTAAATGATAACCATGACAGCTTAGTCTCTTTATGAACATGTTATTCTACATTAACCTGAACATATTACTAAAAATGAGGCTAACGGAAAAACATTATGAGGTGGTCAGGATTTCCTCTGGTATATTAGGATTAACAAAAAGCATAATTCTGATTAAGCAAGCCGAGTTGCCAGCCCATTAAAGTCAGCTATTTAAAACAGCATGAAACCATTGTAATAAAAAGACAGTAAAAAAGGTAGATAAGCGAAGCAGAAACAAAGTAAATTAAAACACGCTATCAAACACGAATATACAGCGATGTCCCTTTTATCATGAATATTACTATTTTCATTTGTGTTTATTCCAATCTGCAGAAAATTATATTAAAAAAATCACATTAACTGACTCAATTCTATAAACCCATTAAAGGTAACTTATTAGTTGCAGCCATATTGTAGGAGCATAGAGCAAATACTCTTTTTGTTGTTGCTGTTGTTGTTGTGGCTTGTCCTGTGCCAGCAGGTGCCTAATGTGTTCTGTCCTATCTTGTAACCTTTGAGAGATATGTCCAGTGAATTGAGTGTCTTGTCTTATGTAATGTGTGTCCTGTGCCACTGGGTGGCGCCTGTCATAATGTAGCTTTATAAATGTAAACTAAAGGTTTTTGTATTGGTTGTATTATTTACCTATTAGATATTAGACATTCTATCTGTCTGCTCTACTCTACTACTAAGTATGCTGAACATTTTGAAAGACTAAAAGGTCAATGTGAAATTCCTTCAAAAGATCAGATCGCATCTAACCTTTGCAGTTAAGTTAAGTGCAAAAAAACCTGCCATCCCAAAGGGATACGTGAAGACACATATTTTGTACTGCATGTTGAATATTAAACTGCTGTGGCGTAGCCGTTGGCAAGCAATTTCCATAATTCAAATGTCGCGAATTGGTGCCGCTATCATCACTTCATTTGCTCACATCCAGCTGTCTCCAGCAATGCTGTGTGTTTTTAGACCACATTAGCACATTATTAGTAGAAAGACAAACACCATTTAACAGCTACAGTGTGTGTCATTTAGGGTCAAAATAATAATAATAATAATAATAATAATAATAATATTCATTGACATCTTTGTAGCTATGCTAAATTAGATGAGGAGGCTTACATCAAATCAGTTACAACATTCATGTTCACAGTATTAAACCATTTAGTGGCGTTGACTTTTATATTTTATTCCAAAAACATTGTAATCAAAACGCTGAAACACAACTGCCTGAATGTGCCTGGCTATACTACAGGATAAATCATTATCTTATAGGTAAGTAACATATTTCTGACTTTGAATGAATGTGAAAAGATAACCTCAATGTTCAACACATTCTGCTCATGTTGAGCTTACATGAATACTCTTTACTCCTCCTCCTGTGAAGCCATAGGCTCACAAATGCTCAACCTGTTGTGCTGTAGCTACATGCACTGCTCTGTTTCAAAACATAAACAATGAGCTGGTGAAGTCGCTCTCCTCCCCTGACCACACTACAAGGCTAAAAGGTTTCCTACACCCTCCTTTATGTGCAATAGAAATTAAGAGCTCACGGCCAACAATGGAAGTCAATGGAGACCTGAGACCAGTGTTCTCAAAGGACTAACAGCCAAGAAAGCTACTGTGAAGAGTTGAGGGTTTAGAAAAGGTTGAATAACTCTCAAACTGTATAACACATTCACATTTCCAACTATAAAACATACCACACAGGATGGCGAACTAGGAAACTGAACATTTTAGTCATCGCTACACTATCAATACAGTTTATTGGATTTGCTTGAAGAACATGTATTTGCTTGACAAGAAAAAGAGCTAAATAAAGTAACGCCTTGTGAACGATGTAGAATGACAGTGACCATAATTAAAAGGCCTATTTAATAATACATTCTGCTTTTAGCGAGACGTGGGATATGAGACGGAGCAGGCCAATTGAGGAGACACGGGGGGGCGTAAAAAGAAAAATGTATAATTCCTGAAAAAAAGAAGCCTGTGCATAGCAGCTCTGAGGTGCGTTCAGAATTGGCGAACATAGCGAACATCAGCGAACAACATATTCAAACAGTTTTCCATTTGCTTTGTGTTCACCGAAAAAGTTTCCGCAAACGGTCTGAGTGGGCGGTTCTCGCCGAACAAACGTTGACGCTGGACGAAGGCTTTCTCAGTTTCAATCTAATATTTTTGATATGTTTACACAAAACGTTCAAAATTACATTTCAAAACAAAGCATGTTCGCCACGAACATTCGCCACTGTTCACCAATTCTGAACGCACCTCTAGTGAAGCAGCTGTGGTGTCTGCATATTTGTGAAGGTAAAACCTTGCTGGAAAGGCTCAGTGCCGAGGCAGACGAGTCAGGGAAGAACCAAGAGGAGAGGGGAGACAGAGGGGGACTCACTTTAGCTAGTAGCGGTGCCGCTAGCCGCTCTGTGGTTGATCTGAACACAGCTGTGTTTTGCTCCTTGCAAAGCTGTTTGGGTTCCTTCTCCACCTGACGACACACACACACAGACACAGACACACACACACACACACACACACAGAGAGAGAGAGAGAAACACCAACACATTAAAGGTACAGTTATAGTAATATCCTTCTGGAGAACGCTTGTTAAATCAAAACAAAAAACATCTCAATGAAGATGGGTGCTCCCTAGGAAGCTCCGCCCCCCACATTGGAAACACATTGCAAAGACTAGATTGCTATGGTTTTGAGTTCCTATTTACGGAGCCTGGGCTGTGTAAAACTACCGGATTATTCTTTCAGCACGCACAGAGAATGGTAAGATATTGGACTGCGATGGGATATTTGATGAATTAAGCAAAAAAGTATATTAGCTTAAAAGTGCTTACGGTACTATGCCTTTAAAGGAGGAAAAAGAGAGTGAGAGAACAAAGATAGAACAAACAGAAGTAAGGACAGATGAAGGGAACAGGGTAGAAGGGCAGGTGCTTTCAAAGAAATACTTGGCAGATGAACCATCTGGTCGTTTTCGCTGTCGGCACACCTAAACCACGCCCGTATAGCTATAAACACAATGCTGATTGGAAAACCACGCTCGTATAGTTATAAGCATGACGCTGATTGGTAAGATCAGTTGCTACACGGACACATTCAATATGATTCCTAGGCCTTCCAGACTGATTCTCAAGGCGAAATTAAACTGAAGCTACCAATACAGTGCCTTGGCTTTAAAACAGAGAAAATATCTCTCCGAATGAATGGAAGTCAACTTCTCTCAGAAATACAAATCATTTTGTTTCCTGACTCTACTCTCTACTCCAGGGGTCGGCAACCTTAGGCACGCGTGCCATCATGGGCACTGGCAATATCTTTTTTTAATCTTTATCTTCTCTTAAAAAAAATATATATATATATAAGTAGGCTACACGCTCATCCGGTTAATATAGTACGATGTTTTATAATCCGCATGGGAAATTTGCCTAC
>JAODUE010032847.1:0-21050 GCA_027564755.1 Amblyopsis hoosieri
CCGTGGCCCCCGGGGTCCCTGTTAACCCATTCCCCACCTACCATTAAACCCCCCCCCGTTTCCCCCCCTTTTTGTTTTTCCCCCCCCCCCCCCCCCCCTTCCCGCTCCCAATGCCCCCACACTTAAACACACTGACAAAGAGACATCTTTGCACACTTGCACACATTCAGGCGTCCCATGGCAGAGATTAGACCCACCCCTATCCATAGCTCTCCACCCCAGTCTCTAAATTATTAAGTGTGTGTGTGTGTGTGTGTGTGTGCGTGTGCATGGCTCCCTCCTCTAAATGGTGTAATGGCTATCTGGTGTCTTACCCAGGAGGAAGGGGTGGGGGGGGGGTGACCGAGGTCACAGAGGTTAACTGTGGAGATGGAGGGGGGGTTAGGTCGTGCTCTAGTCTCTCTCTCTCTCTCTCTCTCTCCCTCTCTGTGTCTTTTTCTCTGTTCTGCATGTCAGTAATTCATCTTAACAACTTTACATGCACACGCACACGCGCGCACAGGGATTCCAAAAATTCTCAAACAAAAATGTTCCTATTGGATTTGCAAGAAGTAACTGATCTGTCTATGAGCGTGTGCGTGCGTGCGTGTGCGTGCGTGTGTGTGTGTGTGTGTGTGCGTGTGCGTGTGTGTGTTAGCTGATCTAGTGTGAGGCGGGACAGCTCGGCCCGCGGCGTGCTCAGGGTGGGAGGACAAAGACACCTGTTCTAGCTCTCCAGCTCCCAGCATTCCTCTAAACATAATCCCTGACATATCTCACACACGCACACACGCACACGCACACGCACACGCACACACACACACACACACAGGCTTTGTCTCCAAACTATGCAACACAGCAGCACACAGATCATATTGGGTCTTTGACGCAAGTGCTTTGATAAATCAACATGATCTAAGCTCCCAACGCACACACGCGCACACGCACACCAGGTAACACTTGTGTATTGTGTTTCTAATGTGCACTATATGTGTCACTGGTGAACCAGGTAATCATGGTGAATAGAGTTTCAGCGAAAGAATGTTCTCCCAGTATTTACCAGGGATCCATTTCACTCAATGACCTGAAACGTGATGCGTGTGTGTGTGTCTGGTGACCTCTGTGGCCCATTTCAAAGTCAAAGTGATCATTACAGAGTCATCTTCACACACAAACCCACACACCCAACGCACATACATGCACTCACACCTAAAGGCACACTCTTCGATTTGTGTCTTGAATTACCCTTGTGCTTTACACCAGCATTATGCTTCCTCTACAGCGCATAAATGCAGACACTATTCTCTACCCCTCCCCTTACAGAAACCCACACATTTGTGGATTGTAAAAAAAAAAAAAAAGTAAACCAGGGCAGACTTGAGTATACTTTTTACACAATGTAGTGTTGGCTGCTAAACCTAAACTGTTTAAGGCTTTCGTACCTCTGTAAGACAACTTCTCCTTGTTTGAATGTTTAATAATAAAGTGAGCATAAGCCATATTGTTAGGTCCGTTAGTTAAGACACATTCACAATATAGCCACAGTGCCTTGCTCAAGGGCAGCAAACTGGCCTTTCCCAGCTTTTACCAGCAACTCCATCTATCTTAGCAACCAGCACCATCAAGCCCGCTAACAACACATTGCGCTCGTTCTCCATTGTGAGAGTGTGTTTGTGGCTAAGCGTGTGTTATCTTGAGGAGCGTGCCAGTCCACGCGGCGGTTGAGATTGAGGAGGAGTGTGTTTGTTTAACCGATGGAAGACCTGGAGGAGGAAGGAAGGAAGGAAGGAAGGAAGGAAGGAAGGAAGAGAGAGCAAGGAAATACAATTGGGGTGTCTTAAAAGCATAGTGTGTGTATGAAACACACACACACATCATCAGCACAGCACAGGCCTGGACAGTCTGGAGTAGTCTTGGAATTAATAGTTGTTTATTTTACTACCGTCAGAGTCTGACACTCTATTATTTTTATCTCTGATACGGTTTCATGCATTCATATTTCATCTTGTGAAGCAGAGTGCAGTTTTATATTGAGCTAATGCTTGCATGTCATTAAACAAAGACCACAATCTTCCGATCCATTCAAAATATGAATGTGTGTGGAAGGGTTGAGATGGAAAATGTGTAGGATGCATTTACACAGAGAATAGCTTGTAATATAGCCTATATTTTAATGAGTAAGCAGACAGATTGGCGGCTACGTTTCCTCTCAACCTTAAACCTGCTTTGGTAAGAGTGGGAAGGCATCCAAATCAGGTCCTTGTACGGTAGAAAGATAATGAGTAATGTTTTCATGAGGCTGGGTCTCAATTTTAAGAGTATATCTCTCAAGTACCACTTGCAGTCTTATACAAGGCCGAACACGCTAGTTCCGTTAGCTTTAATTTGCTGTTAACACAAGACTCTGCGATCAACAACGATACCCTTATTCATCAATGTCCCCTGAAGCAATGTTGGCTCCACAGTTCCTGGAAGACATAGACAGCCTTACGCGTTGTTTATTGAATGATAAGTGCACTCTAGGGCAGTGGTTCCCAAACTTAGTTGGCTTAAAAAAATACTTTGCATGTGATTGGATGAACCTGTGAACCAGCAGTCTGTTGTTGTCCACTCTTGCAGTAGAAAAGTCAGGAGAAGTGCTAAAACATATTTTCCATTGAGAAAAGCTTTTGCTCTTCTAATAAATTTGAATAAAGCCGATGCTATATTGTATCATCTCTAGGTGACTCTAGTTGTTTTCAAGTCGCCTATGTCACACCTAAACCACGCCCATAGCTAAACTACGACGCTGATTGGCAACACACTAGGTTTTCCGGCCTGAATCTCCTCTATTGCCAAGCTCTTCATACTGATTCTCACAGCGAGGTGAAGCTGAAGCTCGCGAGATTATCTTGATCTCGCGAGGCTAACAAGTGCGTGACACAAATATGTATGACTCTATAGTGTTTCTCAAATGGGGCTGCACTATAGAATCATACATATTTGTGTCATCTAGCAAATCCATACTTAGACCTGTCCGGAATCTGTAGATTTTGTTCTGTTTTCCATCTCATCTTGGCTCTTAGGTGGATCAGCTCTTCAATGTAGACATAACGCGCACACACAAACCAGTGTGCGTTCCCAAAATAGGATGTAACAATCATGTTAGAAAGTGATACTCTATTGATCCCTGTAACAGCGGGGAACGAGATCAAGGGCGTCTACAGCACAGCATAGCATTGGAATTGAATCTTTGATAAACCCTCAACTCTGTAGCTTTATTAACTTCAGCATGTCCTCAACCCGACGTTTGGCGTGGATGAATCACTCGTGCACAATATGCATTAGACGGGCAGCTCACCGCTGTATTCATCCTTCATGCACTTCTATTGTTTCTCCATACAGCTAACATGTTTGCTGTTTGAATCAACAAGCTACTGTATATCTGCAAACTGGAGTAACTTGAGAATACATACAGTAGACATACGGTTCTGGTGATTGGCTGAAGTATGTTTTTGAGAATCGATGGTGGTCGGTGGCACATGAACACATCTGAGTTACCAGTCGAGCACCTACCACAAAAGAGTGGTTAATTTATGGTGGACATCAGCAGCAGGATGAAGCCAGTTAGCTACAGAGTCAAGCGCCAAGCGCTCTAAAGCAACTTGAGGTAGAACAAGCAGGCAGTGTGAGGATTTGAGGACAATGTTTACTCTGGACCACAGTTTTCTGCTGGTCTTGTGGGGCTAGGGGCATAGCTGGCCAGCAGGTGGTTCATGGTCAAATCTTGTCCGTAAATGATGAACTTGACCAGGCTGCTGACAGCCTGTGTGGCTCAGAGGTTTCACCCTTTGTCCATGTACACAACAGAATGGCGCGCACACGCACACACACACACACACACACACACACACACACACACACACACACACACACACAGTCATACTGAGTATCAGTTTACTCATGACTGCATTTACACACAGTTTGGCACCTACCTCTATTGTCAAACGTGCATATTCTGACTACCCACACATAGCCATTGGTGTGCCTACACACAGAGTTCTGTTTCCTTCCCCACCCCCATGTCACCGCTACCCAACCAAGTTGGAGTGTAACGGAGGAGAAAGAGGGCTGGTGCTGGCCGCTGTTGTTTTTCTCTTCCTAGGAAAGCATGACTGAATGAGAGTGAAGAGGTGTAGGAGAAAGTGCTGTCGCTCTTCCACGAGACCCACCAACTTTACTTTTTATCTGTGTGTGTGTGTGTGTGTGTGTGTGTGTGTGTGTGCGCGCGCGCACGCACACTGTTGTGGTGTGTTTACGCCCCTGTCACTGCAGTTCATTGTGGTTTAATAGACAAAACCTCTTTCTTTCTTTCTCTCTCTCCCTCTCCAGGCACAGCACACATAGATGCCCGTAATAACCTTTTTTCTAGTTCTACAGTATAGAACAGAACAGCCCTCAGCCTAAATAGCCAGCACTGCTGGATATTGTTGTTATCGCATCTTAATGGTGTTCCACATTGGCCTAACCAGGGTTTAATAGCTAGTGTTTCCACGACGGAGCTAAACACACATCACCAGATCTGGCTTGTTGCTGTTGTTGGGTCCACAATGTCTTATGTTACAAGCATATTTGATTTTGTAACAGAGAGAGATCATTTGTTTATGATTCAGCTGTTTAATTCATGTTAGTAAATCCTGTTCACAGAATATATTGTTGAAACCAAGTATAGGTAAAAGAGTTGTGTTATTGTTTCGTACACAATGTAAAGACCTTCCAGAGATCCAAGCTAACCGCAACACCGCCATTCTCCTTCCCCAGGTTTCGCTTTCCCAGACTGGGCCTACAAACCCGAGTCAAGCCCCGGCTCCAGGCAGATCCAGCTCTGGCACTTCATCCTGGAGCTGCTGAGGAAAGAGGAGTACCACGATGTCATCGCCTGGCAGGGCGACTATGGAGAGTTCGTCATCAAGGACCCAGACGAGGTGGCCCGGCTCTGGGGGGCCAGGAAGTGTAAACCCCAGATGAATTATGACAAACTGAGCAGGGCGCTGAGGTACATAACCATGTTTTTATGGACAACAGGGCTCGACCCATTTGAGTTTAGATTCCCATCTCCCACGCAGTGTTATGGCAGGGACTCCTGCCAGGGTGGTTACAGCTAAACCCATATGCAGAGCCAAGCCCCTTAACTTGTTATGTTCTTGACCTGGCGCACTGCAGTTCAGTTCAGTTCAGCCAGGGAGCTGCAGGTTTAACTCTACTCTGTAAATGCGTTTCTGGCTCCGCTCTCATCAGGCCTAAATTAAAGGCTTCTGCCCACTGCTTACCCAATATGTCTCTCACAAAGCCTGATTTCTCTCTGCACAGACAACGATTCTGACAGATTAAACACTTTTAATCACAGAGGCAACGCAACATACATACCTCTTGTCTAATCATTTCGGAGCAGTTAATAGTTGCCAGACCAGACAAATAGTTATGCTGCTGGAAGAATAGCGGCCATAAAATGGATAAGACCTTGAGCAACACAACAAGTCTAATAATTATTTTACGGCTTTTTTGGTGACCATAAATTGACATCAGGTTGAGATATGTTTTGAATTATCGTTTGTAACAAAGTATGTCCATCAGTTTTAGAAACTCTTTGGTTTGGTGCACAGCTCTCTGTTAGCGGTCTGTTATTGCAAAACACTTAACTCAGCCATAGTCAGCTTGGCATCTCTTTTCACTGTCTATAGTGTCCTCCTCCTTTTGTGTTTACGAGAAAACAGGCCTTGAGCTCTCTCAAGTGATTAAAACCCACGTAGGCTGAATATCTTAATTCACGTTGCCAAACCGCATGTTGGGTCATTTACAGTTGGGAGATGAAGATGGTGTCTTATTTCTGTGATGGTCTTTTTGGGGGATACGGGGCATAAACGCATGAATATGTTGTGCTGGAACATAGATGGAGAATTCCATAAATAGAGGGACAACAGAATGTGAATGGGGAGCAGAGCGTCTGGGTTAAGCTGCATTATGTGCTTATATTTAGCAAGTCTTAGTGGGGTCTGACGGACCTGATTATCAAAAAGTTGTCTCCACTCTCTCCTGGATATTTTGAGCTCTCTCTCTCTCTCTCTCTCTCTCTCTCTCATCTCTCCTCTCTTTCTCTTCTCCTCTGGGTATCCCTCAAGTCACCCTCCTCACAGGTTGTTCATATGAGCCTATAAAACGAGCACAGTCACTCACGCTCCAGACAATTCTCTCACACACACATCTTATTTTGACACCAGAGCTGCCACGGGCCCCTCAACACAACAGACGCTGGAAATCCAGTCTGTCAAGATGCACATCAATAGTAATGCGGCAGGAGGATTAAAAGCACTAAAGATTAATGAAGCTGTGAGCAACGCGCACACACACATGTGCCCTAACTGTTCCCACATGGCTGTTTGCGGGCCCACCTTGTGGCCCTCATATGGACAGAACCTGGGTTTGGCTCATAACGGAGGCCTGAGACAATGTGGCGTACGCACGCACGCACAAACCAGGTCTGACGGCAAGTTTTTTTTATCACCCGGCCTTTGTGATTATTATTTTTACCCCTGTGATCTTATTCTTTCCTGTCTGCCATGCACATGGTGGAAACTCCCTTTATGACAGGAACACTGCATTGTGTGTGTCTGCGTGCGTGCCTGTGCGTGCCTGTGCGTGCCTGTGCGTGCGTGCCATGACTTTCCATTGGGAGGACGCAGCCTCGTTCCTTGTGCCATTCTGGCGTCCCGCTCCCACGACCGCTGTTAAATTCCCACTCCTGTTGTGAGGATTAGAATCACACTGTGTGTGTGTGTGTGTGTGTGTGTGTGTGTGTGTGTGTGTGTGTGTGTGTGTGTGTGTGTGTGTGTGTGTGTGTGTGACGCCAAAGGTCTGTCATTCCTTTCCCTTGTATGTTGTTCAATATTAATTTGTGTATAAATGAATCACTTTGTTGGTGCGCCCCATCGCTGTGAGACAGATGTATAAAAGGCCATGTATAAATAAAGACCATATACGCACAGCAGCAGTGAGTGTTGAAAAGCACTGCGATTTGGGGGACGGGGCTGTTCATGTTCATCTTGTTCCGCTGAGAGCCACGCCATTTGCACAACCTCTGTGCTGTCCAGGGGCTCACATTCACCTTCCCCCTAATAGAATGTGCATCGCTGCGTGAAACCTACCCCACACCGTCCACTGCCAAGGGCCGCAACAGGGGAGATACGGTGCCAATCACAGTGGCAGTGGGTTAATTAGTGTAATCACGCTAACAGCTCCCAGCCCCCTCCATAGCCATCACACAGGAGCCAGCGCTGGCAAGAGCGCGGCGAGGTCAAAGGTCAGGAGCCAACGGCAGGCACAGCTGGCAAAGATTACGACACATGGGTCGCACGCAAGCAAGCGCGTGCGCGCGTACACGCGGGTGGACGGCCTGGCCTTGACAACTGGCCATTGTGTGGAAGCTCCCCGGGCCACCGCGGGCAACGCGCGGGGAGCGGCCCAGAGACGGGACCCACTGTACGACTTTGTGTTGCGCACTCGCCCGAACATCGTCCCCCTTCATTGTCCCTGTCCACAGCGCGCATGTGTCCGCCTGTACGCGCGCCGCTGTGTGCGGCATCTCATTGTCCCTGCTAGAATGGGCGCTTTGTTTGCAGCGCGGGCGGAACACACACTGGAGCCCACGCAGCATGTGACCGGCCTAATCAGACTCTGGCCAGACGCTCTTCTACACACACACGTGACGGCCCCTGCTAATCGGACCCCCTAACTAAGCCGTCAGCGCTCCGCACGCTCTCTTCATTCTCCCCTTTTTTAGAGAGTAAACAGTCATCAAGCCGGGCTCCTGATGGCCAGCCACGCTCACGTGTACAGGTCCAGCACGCACCTGATGGTGAGCAGCTGCTGCTGGAACCCTGTGTGTGTGCGTGCACGCGTTTATCAGCCAGTGCTGACGAAAGAGGCAGAAAATAAACACGGGGCTCACGGGGAGTATTGTAATCCCAACTTCCTGTCGCAGCCGAGCTATTTACAGGCCGACAATAGCAGGGAGCACACTGTGCACGGGTGTGTGCGAGTGTGTATTTCATGTTCTACAGTGTGAGTGCCACTGGTATCATATTATTATGTGATGACTAGTGTGTATGTAGCTTTGACAGAATACCAATCTAAAATAAACTGTTAGAAAGAAAGAAAGGCAGGCAGTAGTCTTAGAAAGTAAGAAGGTTTGATGGTAATAATAATAATACTATTGTAAGACATGATCAAAACCACTTGCCCTGGCCTTTACAAGGCCCTTTACAAGGCCTGCTAAAACAACCCAGAATGACAAGTGTGCCCGTGCTCTGATCAGAATGTTCTGAACCACACCAGGTCTCTGTAATGGCAGGGATCATATCTGGCCTACACTATCAGATGGTAACTAACAGGCATCATCTCTGGCCTACACTAGTAGATGGTAACTAACAGGGATCTTCTCTGGCCTACACTAGTAGATGGTAACTAACAGGGATATTCTCTGGCCTACACTAGCAGATGGTAACTAACAGGGATCTTCTCTGGCCTACACTAGCAAATGGTAACTAACAGGGATAATCTCTGGCCTACACTAGCAGATGGTAACTAACAGGGATCTTCTCTGGCCTACACTAGCAGATGGTAACTAACAGGGATCTTCTCTGGCCTACACTAGCAGATGGTAACTAACAGGGATCATATCTGGCAGATAGTAACTTACTGGTGAAGTGGTGCAAGACCACACTGCATTTCCCAGAAGGCTGCCTCAAAATCTATTCTGAAATTGTTACAGAATGTCTGGTAACTTGGATTAACCTGGTGCTGAACATAGGTACTTCTAAGTGTGTGTGTGTGTGTGTGTGTGTGTGTGTGTGTGTGTGTGTGTGTCTGTGCACACACGTGTGCGCTCGCCTGTCCTAAAGCCAAGCACTTACGCACTTAATGTCTCTGGCGTGTGTGTGTGTGTGCGCGTGCGTGCGTCGGTGTGCATTGCACAAGGCGAGTGCGGCAAGCAGCAAAGCACAGGCGCTCAAAGAATCTCTTTCTTCTCTTTTGAAGTGAGTTCAAATGCTCTTCAAAGACCGTCTGCAGAGAGAGAGAGAGAGAGGGAGAGGGAGAGAGAGAGAGAGAGATGCATTAAAACACAGCTTGAGCTGCGTTTTACTATTCTCCATGTAGCTGTTGTGCTGTGAGCCAGGGTAAAACACATTATGTAAGCATATGATCAAAAGCCAAATGTAATTATGGAATTAATTGCTTTCAAGCAGATGTATGCTATGAGTAATTTTTACCAATAAACAATAGCCCAGTTGTTAGCCAACATTGCTTTTTAAAGTTTTGGACCCACAACCCCGTGTTAATTGGACATGGCATTAAAGGATAAAAATACATATAAACAACTATAACACTGTTGAATTTTTTTTTTTTTTTTTTTTAGTTGGGCATTTGTGTTTTACAATATTTTCGAGTATAACACTGACCACCCACTTTTGGGGCTCTAGTGCCGGAAGTACATTTCCCATTAATTTTCTCCATTGACTTTTCATCAAGTCCATGTATAAAGACTTTTAAGCCTGGAACCAAGCCATCCAGCTACGAGAATGATGGTGACCATTAACAATTTGATTTGGAGCAAAAAATATTTAATCAAAACGGAAAAAAGCAAAGGTACAAGACTGCGCATCCAGAAAATGTCTTCCTTGGTTCTTCTTAATTAGTTATGATATTGTATATATAATACTATTATAATAGTATAATACAATAGTTTAAATATAATTTTTTATTGTAACACAATCACACTTTTCAGTACTTGGAATACCCACTAGCCGACATGAATTCTCCGAATTCCGACTCCAAAGCGGTAAAAAAATGTTCTCAGGGTCTACTCAGAAAAAAGGTGCGCTTCAATGCTCACTCCGTGTCAACTTTTAGTTAGGAGGCTGACATATGTGAGACTTCTCTGGTACCTGCGCCCCTTTGACACTCTGAACGCACTAAATCACTCGCTCCTGAATCCACTCCTCAGGCCAAGTGCAGGTATGGCGCGAGAGACGAACAAATCGAAAAAGTTGTGAATAAACACATAATATAACTATATTGATATAAAGGATATTGTCTAATTTTATATCTCTTTAGAAAATATACCGATATAAATTAAATATCGGTATATCGCCCAGCCCTATACTGTATTAGTTTACTTTACTGTGACATTGCGAATAAATCATGTTTATCTTAAAACAAAGTTGATATCATACGAACTTGTGGCTTTTACCGGAGCATATACCATCGATTCACAACCTTGTAGCTGTTTGGCTTGTTTCCAAGCTTAAAGCACTTTATATAAGGATTTTCCGTCAATGGAAAAATTAATGGGAAATCTACTTCCGGGTGCACACTGTGACGCTCTATTGTGGAACCCCAAGATCTGTGTGTTTACATGGTTGACACATTTCCATCTTTCTCTCGATGGCTGCAGTGTGTCTCTCACCGAGCACAAATTACATGCTGCTGTGTGTCAGGCGTTACAGTGTAGGCCTGTCCTGCCTCCGCCTCTCTCTCTCTCTCTCTCTCTCTCTCTCTCGCTCTCGCTCTCGCTCTCGCTCTCGCTCTCTCTCTCTCTCTCTCTCTCTCTCTCTCTACCCATCGGCCTACGGGATGAAAAAGAGCTGAGTGAGGGATGAATGGTTACGGTGGGGATGGATGGATGGCTAGATGGACGGATGATCGGACAGACGACAGGCCTGGTGGAAAAGTGTGTGTGCACACAGAGCCCACTGTGGTTGTGGAAGTCTGCGTAATGAGCTCGATAAGAGCGCCCCCACACCCAACCCCCCTTATAGATAACTACCACACAGTGTAAGGATAGCCGATGTACTGTGAGTCACACAAACAACACGGCCTTACCTACACATTCAGGGGCCTACTGCCAGTGCGCACACACACACACACACACACACACACACACACACACACACACATCTGTGCACATGGATGGGGTTTGGTGTGTGCGTTGGGGGTGGGGGGTTGTTGGTGGCCCACACAGGCATTTAGAGAGGCACATTCTTCTGGCAACACATAAGTGTGTGTGAGAGAGAGCTGGGTGGGTGGGGAGTACACTTCTACACACATCTTTATAAATGTGTAGACACACACACACACACACACACACCTCTGGGTGTATCCTGTGCATAGGTCAGGGATCCAGAGGTCAATCAAAGGTCCACAGAGTCCAGAATAGTGATAGATTTTACATAGGGTGCCATGGCAGCCACAAAGGTTTGCATAAACGGAGCCTTATAGGCAGAAAACGAGAGAGTGGCCATATTACATAAACAGATAAAGCCGTGGCTGAATGATCAGATTTGCCTTCGCCATCACATAGCGAGATTGACGCTTTCAGTGGAATGAATGGGGGAGTGCTACATGCAGAGCGACAAAGGCTAGCCTTAAAGGACCCTTTTGTGTTTCACCTCCTGTGTGTTGGCTGCAGTGGGATTAGCGCACACCTGATGATGTGATGTTGCAACCTCGACCAATCGACCCAGGCACAAAACTGCACTCGCGTTATGCTGAGGGTGGCCTAGTGATCCACTATGTAGGCTGATCTCTATATTGTTCACCTGCTCACATACAGTCTGCTTCCCAGATACACTGCCCACAATGACCTTTGACATCAAAGACCCTTGTTTCTTATACTGCTTAATACTTTTTAGAGATCACAATATTATTTTTATTATTATGTGTGGTTGTGTGAACAATATTGACTAGTAGTAATTATAATGTTCAGTTGTAGGCCTAAATATTGCCACTATTAAATAAATGCATATACCCACAGCAACATAGTCAGTCAGTGCCAAAGAAATAGAACCTATTTA
This sequence comes from Amblyopsis hoosieri, assembly GCA_027564755.1. NCBI lineage: Eukaryota > Metazoa > Chordata > Actinopteri > Percopsiformes > Amblyopsidae > Amblyopsis > Amblyopsis hoosieri. The sequence goes on from JAODUE010032847.1 coordinate 11,868, forward strand.
TTATAAATGGACTGCATTTATGTAGAGCTTTTCTAACCTTCCAGCCACTCAAAGCGCTGTACAGTATAGCCTCACATTTACACATTCATACACCGATGGTGGTGGCTGCCATGCTAGGCGCCACCTGACCAACTGGTGCAGTTAGGGTTAGGTGACTTGCTCAAGGACACCTCGACACTTAGGAGTTAGCGGGGTTTGAACCAGCAACTTCTGGATCACCCGCCGTCTTATTATCGCCACAGTATTGCAATGTAACTTCACGTTTATATAGATTGTAGTACGTTTAGCATGTATCGAGTCAGATACACAGTGCACAAAGTAGGCTGGCCTACCCCGTTGAGCGACGGGGCAGACGTACCCACAAGTGGCGGCTACAAAGCGGCTTGATGAGCTACAGAATCGTTGGTGGTGTGTGAACACAAGAGTAAAAATGTAGTGTATTGTTCACCCCTCTCGGCCTGGAATGCTGCAAGAAATTAGTTAACACCCATCGATTCATAGAGAATGTAGCTGTATCTTTCTGATACAATGGAGTTGATGGGGAGTCAACGTTGAATAAGTTGGGGTTAGTACAGTATTAAGTAGTTGGACACACTCTAATCATTATTGCTGAAGCATTCTTTACTAAATTATGCAGTATGTGTTTGTGTTACCTAAACATGCAGCCACGTCATTTTACAGGAAGGTGTGTTGCGTGTGTGTGTGTGTGAGAGAGAGAGAGAGAATGCTTGTGAGGTGTTTACCTAGTGTGTTTGTGCATGCAGGTACTACTACAACAAGCGCATCCTCCACAAGACCAAAGGCAAGAGATTCACCTACAAGTTCAACTTCAACAAGCTGGTGCTGGTCAACTACCCCTTCATCGACATGGGCTCTGCTGGTAAGCTTGTAAAACGTTCAAAACAATAACATTCCTTCAAACTAAAGACTGTTTTCACTCCATAAGGTTAAGGATATTCGTTTTTGTGTGTGTTGAGATTAGTCTACATTGTGATTCTCGCTAGTCCTCGATATTATAAATACTAGTGGGTTAAACTGCTAAATGCTACACATTTCAGAGGCATTTAAAGTCTTCAATTAATCTTCAGTTATAGCACTGAGCTATATAATATAAAAGACAAATAAAATACTAGAGAAATGCAAAGCAAAGTGCAATTACTTATGATGCTCTATATATCTACTCACTTGACAGAATTAGTCAAATGACAGCAAACGCTGAACCCTCCACCCCTGTCTGTGTGTCTGCCTGTGTGTGTGTGTGTGTGTGTGTGTCTGCCTGTCTGTCTGCCTGTCTGTCTGTGTGTGTGTGTGTGTGTGTGTGTGTGTGCGTGCGTGTCCTCCAGGCAGCGGTGTTCCACAGAGCGCCCCGCCCGTCCCCAGCGGTGCCAGCACCCACTTCCGCTTCCCGCCGACCACGCCGTCGGAGGTGCTGTCTCCCAGCGAGGAGCTGCGCAGCCCGGGGGGGGGCGTGTTCAGCGCGGTGGCGCGCCGCATGGCCCGCGGCTCCGTCAGCGACTGCAGCGACGGCACCTCGGTCAACTCTGAGGTGGAGGAGGGCAGCGTGGGCGGCGGCGAGGAGCGGGGCGAGAGGGGAGGAGGAGGAGGAGGAGGAGGAGGAGGAGGAGGAGGAGGAGGAGGCTACAGGAGCATCATCCACCCGCGCCTGTCCCACGAGTCTCTGTTCCGGATGTACGGCGGGGCGGGGAACCCCCCTCGGGGCGGGCCCCACCGGGGCCACCCCGAGCCCCTGTCCCCCTTCCCTGTGTCGCCCCTGCCCGGGCCCGGGGCCGGCGGGGGGGGCGGCGGCCTCCTGGCCCCGCCCCTCTCCCCGGCGCTGTCCATGACGCCGTCGTCCCACCTGGCGTACACGCCGTCCCCCACCATGTCCTCGCCCATGCTGGGCTCCCACTTCTCCTTCAACCCCGAGGACATGAAGCGCTACCTGCAGGCGCACACCCAGTCCGTGTACAACTACCACCTGAGCCCCCGCGCCTTCCTGCACTACCCCCACATCGTCATCCCCCAGCCCCACAAGGGGGAGCGACACCACCACCAGCCCCTGGCGCACGCCGCCGCCTCCCACCACCACCCGCACTCGGCCCACCCCCACCCTCACCACCACCACCACCACCACCCGCTGCACCACCCGCTGCACCTGGCCGAGGAGCCGCCCCACCCCTTCAAGTTCAAGCTGCAGCCCCCGCCGCTGGGCCGCAAGCAGCGGGACGGCCAGGCCAACCCCCGGCAGGGCTCCCTGTCCTCCGGCTCCGGCCTGGGCTCCTCCGTGTCCTACGGCAGTGACCTGAGTTCCGCCTCAGGCTCGGGGCTCAGGTCCAACTCCTCGTCCACACAGTCGCTCAACAGCACCGGCCTGCCAAAGATCAAGGTGACACAAAGCAGCATGTCGACATGTCTCTCTCTCTCTTTGTCTTGCTCGCCCCCTGCCACTATTCCAAAGTGACTACTGAACAGTATAAACCACACAAGGGTATCCAGTGGTTGTGCAAATCCAAAACACAAGGCGCTCGTGGATTTGTTGTCAAATGAAAAAGCCTTTATTGTATGAGCTCATGAGAACATGACAAACACCGACGCGATTTGACAAAAAATCCACTTGGTGTTTTGGATTTGTATAAACACTGGAAACCCTTTGTGGTTATACTTTTTTTTTTTTGGTGTACTGCTCCCTTACAAGAGCACCTGTGCCTGCTACAGTTTTTCTTCGATGATTTATGAGTATGTTGTCTATTGCGTAGTACCAACTACAGCCAAGACAACACTTTAGACTTAAAGACTGAAGCGACCATTAATTCCCCGCATACTCCACATACAGTATGTGTTATGCAATGCTGGTGTAGTGGGTATTTAAATTAGGGCTGTCAAGCGATTAAAAACCATGAATCTAGTTAATCTAATTTTGGCATGAATAATATTTGCCTTTTGCTCCATTTTCTGTGACCATAAGTCAAAGCAATGACAGTTCAACACTGCACTCATGTTTTGACAATATTTATCTATACGAAATCATGTCCTCCTGTCTCTAAATGTAGTGTTCTGTCCAGCCTCTAAGTTAGACAACAACAATAGTTAGTGTCCAAGTGGACTATGTCCATGTCAGAAGCGTTCTCACCTATGCTGTGTGAATTAGCCGCAGCAACAGTATGGTCACCATAGACGATCACACATGCTCAAAATTGACAGCAGCCAATGTTCGCCTCCGTTCACTTCCATGTTATCCGAGCAAAGAAGCGAATAAAACCTTTGCTTCCTGTGGCAAAGCAACATCACATCTAGAGTTCAACACAGATGAACTCTGACCGCTGAATTTGCAGCCTCAACCAACAGCAAGGACGCGCGTAGGCATGGGACGATATAAACATTTTATATCACGATAATCCTGGTCAAAATTATTGCGATAAACGATATTATCACGATTATTTTAAAATGCCACTAAAACATACTGGAATCACTTTATCTTACATGTATTATGACACACATGCTTATCTTTTTTGTGTTATTAATTTAGTTTTGAAACCAGTATTTCAACATATTTGACTAATAATTTGTATTTGGGGTACACAATGGGCAAGCCAAGCCTTTAGCCATGGTAGTGATTGACTGGAAATGCAGGCTAATAAATAAGTTAGTGTTTATCAATACAATTAGACTGTACAAATGAGCTAGACAGCTTTTGTCAAGTCACTTGTGAAAATATTAATATTTATGATTATCACGATAATGGACATTCACCACGATACGATTATCGTCAGTATTTTTATCGCGACAAACGATAATATCGTCCCATCCCTAGACGCGTGTGTGTGTTTGGCCACGCAGAGCTGCCATTGGATGTAGTTTTGTTAGCGAGGCAGGATGGAATGGAGGAGAGTTTGGTTATTGTGGTGTCTAACCATAGAAATCTGTGTAACCAGCTGGTTTGTACAATGTTGCTATCCTTTCTACTGCCCCCTACACATTTTCCCGTCACAAAACAACAACCGCGCTTGTCAAAGCCACTTAATGTGACCAACAATAGCTCACACGCTCACTACAACCAGGAAACAGAGTTCTGCACTGGCAACTTTCAGCACGACAACATATGCATTTCACATCGGAAGGCGCGGCCCATCGGCTGCCCAGTTTTTCATTTGCGTATGTTGACCGCAGCCATAGCAAAAGTAACTAAGGGGGCGGAGCTATCAGTGCGATTAGTCTGCGCACATCATTTTTTGTGGTGTTATTTCGTCGAAGATGAATCTCAAACGAAGGTGTTATTTTGACAGACGTCAGGGCTAACCTCTGCCTCTGGTGTCCATGCAGGTGGAGCCCATCTCAGACATGGAGTCTGAGGAGGAGGTGGAGGTGACGGACATCAGCGAGGAGGACCCGGACGAGCGAGACGACGACCTGGGCCTCTTCTCCCCCCGCCACCTCCTCCCCCACCCCCTCCCCCACCCGCTGGCCAACGGCTCGGCCGGCCCCCACCACCCCCCCGACGAGGACCTGGACGAGGAGGACGTGTTCAAGGCCCCTGCCCCGCCCCCGCCGGGCCTGCTGCCCTTCTCGGCCCCGCCGCACGCCCTCTCCCATGGGCACCGCGCCGCCGCCGCGGCGCCGCCCCCCGCCCTAAAGAGCGAGCCGGGGGAGCCGGGGGAGACGGGGGAGGCCAGGTGCATCCCCCTCAAGCTGCGCTTCAAGAGGCGCTGGAGCGAGGACCAGCGCATGGAGGCGTCGTCGCAGGACGAGTGCGACGACAAGAAGGTGCGGAACGGAGGCCTGGAGGCCCGGGAGAACGGCTGCCCCGGGGACGGGGACAGCCCCCCCACGCCGGCCACGCCGGCCACCGCCCACAGGAGGGAGAGCGCCGAGCTGCACCGTGCCACCGCACAGCTGTCTCTGGAGAACAAGGACTGCTGATGGCGCACACACGCACACACACACACACACACACAACACTAATATTGCCGTGCCAGCCGACGTGGTACACCATCATGTAAATGAATCTTCTTTAGTTCCCACACACACACGCACGCACGCACACTCTAAACCGCAGCCTAGCTCCGTCTGGGAGACCCTCCTCCTCCGAGATCCTAGACTGGGACTGGCCTATGGAAGGTCAAAGAGGTTTTAGGAAAGGAGGGCTCTCAGAGCGAGCCAGGAACCGTTATTTAAACGGGTGAAGAACTGGACTTCTGGACCCACCTCAGTCAGTGCAGTTCCAAATCCACCCTGCCCCCGGGGTTGAAGTCAAGTGATTCCACACACACACACACACACGCCAGTCTTTCTATACAGATGACGGGGCTCTGACAAGTGCCTGTATCTGAAACGCAGACCGAACATAATCAATAGCAAGACGACAGTATGAATCTGGAGATGGATTTGCTCCAACACCAAAGGGGGAGGGGGGGGGGGGGAGGCCGTTGGCTGGTACCAGCTGACAACTGCTGTTCTGACCGGACAACTGGCCCGCTCCACTCAGGGAAGCCAAACCACGCGGTTCGCGGATGGACACGCGCGCTAACGAGGCGAAGACCCGGCTAACGTCGAAGGGAACTGGCGCCGTGAAGGCTCTCTGTACATGGACACAAAGCAAGTGACACCGCGGCTCACACACACACACACACACACACACACACACACACACACACACACTCAGACACACTCAGACATGCCACTGGCACACTTCTCTCAGAGCTTTTGACTGCTTTCTCTCTTCTCTCTCTCTGCCCACTGTCTCTCGTGGACCACCTGTGTGGAGCCACAGGAGAGCGGGACAGTTTGCAAATAGACTGGGAATGTGGGGACCACGCGGGGAGGGAGAGCCACAGGGATGTGAGGTCGGGGAACCATTAACTGCCAGCTTGTTAGGCTAGCCTGCTAGCTAGAGCCTAGGCTAACAACCCAATGACAACGAGGTCTCGTTTACCAGCTTGAGCTGTTCTAACAATCATAGTCCTGATGGTGTTAACTAAACCAGCAGTTGTACACACTCTCATATGCACAACACTGCCTTTTTAGCTCCGTCTGTTTCAGGACATTAAGCTTGAGAGAGGAACAGTGGGATTTGTAGTTTTTGCCAGCCTGTAGTGTGAACTACAAGACATTGTAGTTCCAGAGACGGGGGGCATCCTAGACCTGACACACACACACACACACACCTACACACCTCTCTATGCCTTGTTTTTATAGCATGTACAAAGTCCAGACTGAGCTCTAATACACCTACGTACAAACTATATCTTTATATATTCTATATGAAATAATTAAAAAGTGAGATTTTAAAATATGAACCATAGCATTTTAATGATATTGACTGAATCAGGATGCTTTTTTCCCCTCTAAGTGGATTATTTAGATTGGCCAGAAAGTGCCACGTAAAATGAACTACTTCTTGGCTCTCATTGGGAGGTGGGTGGGGTTACCCCAGGTGGAGGGGGTTCAGGGGCGGGCTTTGTTTCATACTGGTTGTTGGCAGGGAAACGAGTCGTGCACCACAGTGCAGGCTGATTCATACGAGTGCTTTCACCGTGCGTAACTCTGCCCTGTTAACGCACCCCACTGGGCTGTTGCCTGTCAGCACACACCGGACTCTCCGGGCATTCCTTTGACACCTTGGCCCGGCATCCGGCCACCTCTCCAAGCCTCGTTTGTGTGGGTGAGCCTCAGGTCAGCTAGCCTAACGCTGCACAACACATAGCAGCACTGGATTAGGCTCCCAGCAGGATAAGGGGTTAATCATTACTGTAAAGCGGCCTGGAAATATAGCTGTATTGACGTGTGGCCTGACCCCAAATACCCTCTCAAGCTATGCACACATATACACACACACACACACACACGCACACACACACACACACACGCGCGCATACACATGCGTGCACAGATTCCTCATCTCCCAATGTTGAACACAGGGATTGTGACGGTGCTCCTTTGATGTTCTCATATGCCGGAGCGTTCTGTCTCCGTAGCCCGGTCAAACAGGCGTCCGATTGGTTAACTGTATGACGGTGATCTGCAGTCAACAGCCACTCACGTGCCTGTTATTGGATACATCTAGCAGGGCACCATGGGATAGTTGGCCCCTAGGCCGCCTGTGTGGCCGAGCACAATCGATTATACTCCTCGGACCACTGTGGTCTGTGATGGGAGCGTGTCACATACACACACACACACACACACACACACGCGCCCCACTCGCTCACCCACGACAATTCCTGTGTCTGTATTTGAACTGACAACTGCCTTATTAATACTCTTCATATCTAAGCAACGGATGAGGCACCATCCTGCCTTTTCTCTCTCTCTCTCTCTCTCGTTTGTGTTTCATCCTTTCACCTCTATCTCAATGTGATCTAACTCAATCATGACAGCGGAGGGTGATGGGAGCCTGTTGAATTGAACTACACCCCACACCCCCAGATAACTAAGCTTTCTCTATTAGACATTGATTTCTCTTATGTCAATATTGCTGTCAAATATTATTATTATTATTATTATTATTATTATTATTGTTGTTATGGTCATAATTATTGTTCTGGTTGCAGAAATGCCCTCCTTCCCCTCTACATTACTCTCTGCATCCCCTGCCGAGGGGGGGGTTTGCATTGCGTACACCCCCCAGTTCCTACCAGAGGCTTTTGGAGACCTCACCCCTTACAGGCCATTTTTGTAGTAGTTATTACAAGTGTAAGATAGCAGAAATGTGTACTATTAATTCTGACACGGGTGAACCGAGGGGCTGAGGGAAGATTTAGCTTGGGGTCTGCTGAGGGGAATGTGTATTTTAATTTGTTATTTTATAATGTTTTTCTCTCTTTGGCTTGATCTTGTATTATTATTATTATTATTATTATTATTATTATTATTAATAATATTATTATTAATTATTATTATTTTACAATTTTGGGGGTTGTCATTTTGAAAGATTAAAAAAATTTGTATTGTCTTACTATGTAAAGGTCTATCGCAATCTCTCCTTTGCTCCTTGTTAAAATTTCTCTGCCCCATCTTCTCGAGCAGTTACATAACATACAGACGGAGAGATGAGAGTTAATACCATGTTGTAACATTGAATTTCTCTACTTTAATTCTTATGTTATTTTTTTTTTTTTCAAACTTGTAATTACATTGTAATCAGGGTTCATTAAAACTGGTTAAAACCCAATTGTTTGTTGAATTATGTTAATAACACAGTCAAACTAAGTAGATTTTTATTTGTGTGTGTCTGCGCGCACGCATATCAACAAACTACCTCTCCCTACACATATGTCTACCAAATTAAGTCGCTAGTTCAGAAGAGGGATAAACCATTACTAGCATTGGCAACCACGTTTGAGAGGCAGTTTCATCACAGAGTAACTAAGGAGTCTACCCCACAAAATATACATTCTAATAGTTGTACCTTTTTTTTAGACTGCTATTGCTTTTATATACTGATTTACTTTAAAACAAAAACATAATATGAACTATGAAGCGCATTTTATTTAACATAAATACTTCAACATCAAGCACCAGTGGTTCAGTAGTATGAGATTGCACACAATGTTCATTATGAATACATGTAAATAATACAATGTGTCCAGTGAGTCCTTTAATGGACAAAAGGTTTAGAAGGATATTGCTCCATCTTAGTAAGGACAGTCAGCCGCTTTTTTCCAACAAGGGTGCAGTTAGTGCTTGACCTGAATATCAGGTGCACAAACATTACTGCTAATGCAACACAGAGCTGTGCTAATGCAACGGCGTCTAAGGTTTTATGCTATGAGAACATATTAGGACAATCACTTTGCCCTTGGTGTAGTCGATTTATGCAGATAATTCTCAGGAGTCACATGACACATGACACGTGTATGTTACGTCACCACATGGTTACGTTATGTTTTTAATCCCGTTTAGGCCTTTGTGGGTGAGGGTCGCTACACTAGACTGCCACACAATACCAACTAAACTACTAGAATACACACTGTATCAGACTAAACATAGTTATTTTACTTTTATAGTGCAAAAAAAAAAAAGATACTATTTGCTCTGTATTTTCTCGTGTGGTCATAACCTGCTTTACCTGACTTAGCCTTGATGTAGGTCAGAGTGCAAGTATATCAGGTGACGTGTGTGTGTGTGTGTGTGTGTGTGTGTGTGTGTGTGTGTGTGTGTGTGTGTGTGTGTGTGTGAGAGAGAGAG
>JAODUE010032858.1:10327-21050 GCA_027564755.1 Amblyopsis hoosieri
CATCCGCACTAGCAGAAGTCTTTACATACAGACGTCCTTACTGAATGTCATCCACACTAGCAGAAGTCTTTACATACAGCATCCTTACTGAATGTCATCCACACTAGCAGTGTGTCCTGACCTGCCTTTACAGTCACCCACAGGCATATTACATAGAACATAGGATGGTTAGTCGTGAAAGGAAACGCAGTTTGGAAAGAGAGTCAAGCTTTGGAGAAACGCTGCCCTCCTAGAGAGCCTGGGGTTCAGCATGCACCGCACTGTACGTTACACCGTACTGTATAGACAGCTGGAACTCGCTGCCCTCCCGGTCATACTAGCACATCAACACGATGGAAGAACCAGACAGCTAGTGGGACTGGTACTGGGCCAGTAGTTTGTCCCTTGCCTGTATTGCATTACATAATCCACACACATATTGTAAGCTGGCTAGTAATAATAATGTAGCCAATGTCAGACATCAGCTGCATGCCGCTGCAAGAAGGATCTCTCGTTTCACACCACGGACATTGTGACAAGACAAGTTTGGATGCCACGAAAAGCCCAAACAACGTGTGTACCTCTTTATGGTCTGGGTAATGGATGATTGTCTCTGGAAGGTGGGCCGACGGGGGTCAAAGACGTCCCGGGGCGGGGACTGGAGGTGAGTGGTCTCCACTGGCATGCTGATGCTACGCAGGAACCCCTGTCTTTTCATCGGCTAGGGGAGGAACAACAGTACAGTTAGAGGGCATACGCTTGGGTCACAGGATGATGAAGAACATATTATCAAAACATATATAACAGTCAAGTCAATGGTATTTGCATAGTCCTTAATCACATTACAGTCTCAAAGCTGAAGAAGCCCTACACCCTCTTAATAATGAAATCAAAATATGTGTGAGGTTTCATTAATGTTCTATATTCAACATGCAGCTATGCGTAATGAGGTTGAAGCTGAAGGAGGTCCACGCCTTAAAGCAGCATTCCCAGCCCATCACGGTGGGGTGGAGGAGAGCTAGGGTACCTGGACAAAGGTGGGAGGCTCATCGAAGGACATCTGCGCGGTGGGAATGTCCAGCTTGAGCCACGGAGGCTTTTTCCTCTGCAGGCTGCTGGTGCTCTCCCGCCGTGGGTCGGCCATGCTAACTGCCCCCCCACCACGCCTGCCAGCTGAACACACAGGGTACACAGCGTACATAATGCAAGCACGTTAAACCTGTACATGCTACATATAAGCTCCAGTGATATACAATGTCAACATGCAAATGTGCTGCTTGCCAATTACGCCTCTTACTACGGTCCTTTGCTGCAACTCAATTTACTGGTATTGAGTTACAGAGATGTCGCACAAGAGGGCGCTATGGCTCCTTGTGTCCACCGAGGTGGGGCACAACTACTCAGTCATCTACAGAAGGAAAGACTTCAAGTAGAAGTTGAGAACAATGCTCAGCTGTTAACCCATTTCATAAGCAAACCTAAGAAAAAGTGCTAAACATTACTGCTGAAGAGGTAAGGAAGTCGTCGTCTTACATCTAATCTCTAAATTCTAGCAGTGAAATCCCATTTGATCCCCTCTTGTAGTTAAAGGTTTCTCTGGTCCCAGCAGGCCTCTATCACAGAGCCTAATGACTACTTATGAGCAGTGAGCACCGCAGGCAGTGTGTAATAAACCTTCTCATCAGACAACAGGCCTGCTCCAGCCCTTCACAGCACAGCATCACTTCTAGAACTACGGCTGCTTCTTTGCTGCCATTTACTCAACTGCATCTTATTTTCCCGTAGAAAAAAAAAGCTATTTATTATTTAAGAGTTTTTTTTTTGCTTTTTGCTCTTCCAAAACTGCAAAGCAATCATTTGTTCTTAAAATATGGCACAGGCGGAAATATTTCTGCAGGCATCCATATCCTCATTAGGAGTATACAGCAATTGTTCACCCCGCGGGCGAGAGGAATGTGTGAATTTACGACTGCCGTGCCACACATCGCTAAACTGTAACGTTGCAAAAGAGGGGGTGTCACCTCAGCTAAGCTGTGGAGTTGTAATGAAACCCAGCGCACGTGCACTGTTCTGTTTAGGTATTCCTCTTTCAGTGGGTTCTCTCCAGTCAGATGTGAGTTACGTGCTGGCAGAAATATCAGCCACCACGGCCACAGCATGCCACACCTGCAGGGGCCTCCACACACATAATTAGCCATCACATCTGCTTTTTGTTGCCATTCCAACACGCCGCAGGCTTCTGTTTTAGCCCGGCTGATGATAGCAAGTATTCACAGGTGACATTAATCCCTCCGTCAGTGCATCTCTGCAGAGATGGAAGCTAGTAAAACCCCGTGGCCCAGACAGTGCCGACAGCAGGGGTCACCTATCTGTCCAATGGTCAGAGAGAGTAACATTTCACAATCACTCCACAGCCACTCGCTGTGGTTTTACCACCACCGTTGACACCTGTGAATGTGGGCACTCCGTTTAGTGCAGGAGGGCAAGCATTGCAGCGGCTGGGAGACACTGGCTCCCTCTATTCTCCTAGCAGGCCTCGTGCTGCGGAAGGCTTTGCTGTGCCTTTTCACCTCCCCAGCCCCTTTGTCTGTCTGGACTGTGATGACTGGGCCAGACTACCCAGAGTAACACAACACGCTGGTCCAGAGAGGGCATTCTGAATTCGTGTGTGTGCATGTGTGTGCGCGTGTGCATGTGTGCGTGCGTGCGTGCTTGTGTGCGTACGTGCGTGTAAAGCCTGGTAAACACAGAGAATGGTAGCACTGCCTCAGTCAACACAGACTGGAAATGACAGCACATGTCTTTCACACTGTTTGCTGCTCAGGCTGGGAAGAGGCAGCCTATTTATAGTCTTTCCATAGCTACGCTGAGAGTTGTCATCATGGAGCCACGGAACTCACAGATGAGCTAGCAGCATCCAGTAGGAGGGAAATGCAAATCTGGCGACGGTATCCAGAGGCTGGTGTCCCTGCTGCACAGCCTAGGCCTAAGGCTGTAGCATGTGGCATTTCATTACGTACGCCATTAGGTCAAACAGCAGGGCTCCTATAACAGCATGGATCTGCACAGGGGGAGCGTCTGCCCTGACCTGCGTGCCGTATCCGGGATATGGAGGGAATAGAAGGGGAGAGAGAAACTAATCGCATGCTCTTTCATGCTAAGCAAGCATCATTAGAGTCCCAGCCCCTGCACCTGAGCTCTGCATCCTGCTGTTTGGACTCTGAAATGCTTATGGAGCTCCAGGGGTTCAGACAAAGTAAGGATGGCAGCTCACCTAAGCTCCACTTAGTCTATCCCAACATGGCTCCCCTCACACTTAAAGCTGCATGAAATAACGTATTTCTGCTAATGAGGAGGCAATGAAGTGACAGGAAACACTGCTTCACAGGAAGCGGTGTGATGTTTTCATGTCAGGAAGATAATTACTATGGTAACAAACACTGGTCATTACTTTGCCTCACATGGCTAAGATAAGATAAGATAGGGTTATTTCTAGCTACATGAGACCATGTTTATCTTGCAAGCTTCATCTTTGTCATAAAGGCAGTGCTAATACAGTTCAATCAAACTTCCTTACATATAGTTGGACTTTATAGCTTTATCATACCCAATCTGCTGTAATAAGCTGTTTTCTAAACAGCCAAATAACCTTATTTTGCATTGAAGGGTTCCAGACTGATATTCTCTTCAAATTTAAATTGAAGCAAGAGAAATAAGAATGGTGTCGCAAGGCTAGGCTATTTCTGAAACGACAGCAAAAAAATTACAAATTGTAGAACAAAAAAGAGAACATCAAAACTTCTGCTTTCGAAAAGGATGTCTGAGTGACCGCCAATCACCAAGACATCCTATGCCGTTTTTCTGAAGCCTTAACCATGATCTCCCTTTAATATTGATATTTAGGCAGCACAACTTGAGCGATGGGATCCAAGGGAGGACAGTTGGGATGTCGGTCATGGGATTCAATAGTTCTCCTTCCTGGTGTGTAAATTACCACACTCATATATGGACATTACAATTTAAAATGGGGCATTATCACAGACAAAACTAATATTTTTTTATTTTTTTCAGTTGTTTGTCCTACTGATCAGAGTCGGCTTGGCAACAGGACACAGCCCAAGGTCAAGTCCTAACTAACACAGCCAAGCCAAGGTCCAAAGTCAACATTAACTAACTAACATGGAGGCAGGCCATTAAGGCCAATGCTTGACTGAAGGAACAATTCCAATGTCAGTCATCATCCCTTCAGTGGGAAGAACAATGTACAAGAGACCTGTAGAGCCAGCCAAGTTCTCAAGGCCAGTCCCTGGATGACATTAATTGGCCTTCATAGTAGGAAGACATCCTTCACCACTGGTGATATCCTTAGGGAAAGGAGAGTTGATTAAATTCTGCATTGGCAATTACCCAAAATAGAGGATTAGCCATTCTGAACTGAACAAAACAAATCACACAGCAAAGGCTTAGTATTTTGTAAGTACAAATCATTCAGCTTGACGAAACATTTAATCTGTGTAAGTGTGCTATTTTAAGGTCAGGGAGATCATATTTTTCAAGGGGAATTCTGATGGATTGTATGGAAACTATTCGAAGCAAAAGTTTTCCACAATAATTACACACTCAGCCCTGATTTGCAAGCAGTTTTTTCTCCAGATGAGCATTTAATCTATAGAGACCTGTTTTGAATCTGAAGAAGGAAAACGCCCACTCCCATCCAGTTGCTCTGCGATTATCTTCATGCAAGTCATTCTGCTCGTCCATGTGAGAAACTAACACGTCCTACTCATTCAGAAGACAAATGACAATGCCACATTTCTTGCATTTCATTCTATAGCATGCCTCACCCCACTACTTAAGTATCTCCATTAGCCAGTGGGAGACAGACAGACAGAGACAAAACAGAGACGAACGGCGGAGATCTCCAGGTGCAGAGATGTCCAGTAGGCATTCATGCCTGTGGTTGACAGGCTAACCATCTCTCTCCGGCACTCTCCCTCACTCCCTCCCTATGGGGAGTTGCAATCTATTGTGGTTGATTGTCCAAATAAATCCTCACCGGTGATTTAATATAATAGCTTGCAAAATAGCCTCCAGTCATGCAGAGAAAGCTTTGACTTATATGACAACAGAGACCAGGCTGTCATAGGTGGGTGGAAGCTAGGGAATGTGTAGCTTTAAGTGTTTCAGTTTCAGACATCTGAAAGGTGGCTTCTAAAAATAGCAATTAACAAGCCTTCAATGTCTTATTAGCCTGTCATATTCATACAAACGATGATAGAAAGTGCAAAATGTGAAAGAAACTCCTGATGCCTTTGATGCAAACCAAGTAGCTTACCTTACTTAGTTGTCTGTTTAAAATATATATAGTATATTGTTTTAATATATCTGAACTGATTATTTTTTCCATAATTGAGGAATCTTTTATTCCATGTTTAATAATTATTACATATGCACAAACATTCACAGGGCTCCTCATTTCACATTCCTTACACTATAGGCCTAACATGCTTCTGGTCTGGACGTGTCATAGCTGTACATTATGTACTCTTAGAGCGTCAGTTAATTTATATACACAAAATGTGAAACAACTGCAGAATTAAAATAATTTTCTGGAAATTCCAAGAAATCTATTTAGGGACATAACCTACTTCTAATCACACAGCATTCCACACACACATTCCATGATATTTTTCGGCTAAACTAGACCAGGCTGAAACCACATTAAGTCTAACCATTATGGACATAATCTGGCTGGTTTCCGGGCACAGTGTACACTTTACAGCCATGTTCTACTCTATAGGAGGCAGGCTCGGGTCACTGAGGCTGACAGCGGCTCAGTTGGCCCGCAAAACGAGCTTAGCTTCAGGCAGGGGCCAGGACGGAGCTGGGCCGGGTCGGGGCGGTTATGGTGGACAGCGGGGCGGAGGGGAAGTGCTTCCAAGTGCGCACAGCAAGCTTGCCTTGATAGATGACCTCATTAATCTGGGCGGTGAGATGAGTCCGGATATCTTCTTCCTGAGAGCCACACTTCCTGACCCCAGGGCTTGCTTGCTTGCTTCCACATTTCCCTTCCTCGTCGTCAACTCTTTTCTACATGTATGTCCTGGAAACAACTCTCATGTGACCGCTGGCACTGCTAACCTCAGCTAGCCTCAGCGGCAAACTCATTTAATTGTGTGTGAATCATTTCAGACGTGAATTGTCGTAAATAGGCTGTGAGATAGCGTCATCTCACTTAATATGAAGACAGATTGGAGCCCAACGTACATAATACAGGGCATGCAGCGAGTCATGGGTACGGCCACAGTTAGTCATTCACGTGAATGCTCCTACTATCCATTGTATCTCAAGTCCCCCCTACGAGCGTTGGACAATAGAAACAATAGCAGGAAAGCCGTGCTACTCAGCCTCCCTCTCTCTGAACACTGATTTCTTCCCTTGTCCCTCAACTCTTGCTTATCAGACGTAAAACAGGCATACTGTGATGCAATGATACAAAACAAGTAGAATAAAATCTGAAATTGACTTTTGAACTATGTCACAATAAGGAGGAAGTTCCTGAATTGCCTACAAAAACACCATGTCATCAAGCAGAATGGCACACAAAAATGTTACAAATTTTACATTGACAGAAAATCTGTCAGTGTGTGTATGCAACTCCTAGCCATATGAGGTCCATCTGTGCATTAGTCCCACAACCTGCTTTTTGATCTTTATTTAGCACACCCAAGCTACCCACAAAAAAAACAGTGAAAATACAGACAGACCTGCAAGGCTGCCGATATTGTTTTGTTTGGCCGAAGAGGCGCGCTTCTGAAATATAAAAGAAATATAGATAGATAGAAAAAGAAAAGAGAGTGAGGATTTAATGTGGTCATAGATCTCTGAGACAGCTATGGGTGTGGTTATTGTGGTCAGTCTTTTTTTTTTTTAAAGGTATTCTGATATTTTCTGGGTTTTCCCTGAGTACTATATGTCCCATTGTGACCCTCTGATGACTGCTAACTTTGACATGTGGTTTTTACACAATTGTGCATTGCACCAAGAACAAAATTCCAGCAGAAGTTCAAGGGGGAGTAGAAAAGGAGAACTTTGTTCAGTTTCTGTTTAGTCCTCCTGGCCTTAATAAGCCTTGAAGGGTACAGCTACCGCGAGGGAAAACACACATTGTAGCTACGGGCTTGGGTTAAGGGAAAACACCGCAAGTGCAATTACAGCTACATCTTTATGAACTGCCCTAGTGACATGTGACAAGCTGTCACACCAAACTAGCCTGTATATGACGCTGATACACACACACACGCACACACAAGCACATCAGAAATATCCGCTGCAGCTGACCCTGAGATCAAGTGGCAGGCCTGGCAGCGGTCAGGGCATAGCAGAGCCAGTGGATTAGGATGGCCGTATGGATGACATCCTCCAATGGAGGAGTGCGGAGAAGCTCACGCCACGGCTTTGCGTTTTCCATGGTTTTATGCTCTTCTGCCCACAGAGCTTCCACTATAGCGCTGTCTGCACACAGGGGGACTTCTCCAAAGAACATGAAGAGTGACAGATTTGCACTGAGGGCACAGCCAGGCACACCAACAGTGTTTACTTAATATCACACTATAGTGCCAGATATATGAATAGTGCATGATGGAGGTATACATGGATTTCCAACAGTGGCCTGTGTGCATGCGGTGTATTTATAGAACTCAATTGCGAATGTTGCGCTGGATGAAGCTGTACAGCAATATGAAAAACATCCTGCTGGGGTTCAAATGCAAATGTGATTTTCAAAGGCTCTTCACCTACTCTTCTATATAACGGCAGTCATTTTGCTTTTTGTGCGAATAAATTACATCTCAGTCAGTATCTGTATTAGCTATCTCACTCGGCCTGTCGCTTCAAACCACTCTCCGCAAAGACTTTTATATTCACAAGCTACAGCGGGTGTATAAATGACGCATGGCTCGATAAAGGACAGCGCCCATCACTCTGAATCAGTTTGTAGCAGTTTGTTACTGTGCAGGCTACCTGCCACTGTCTGGGGCCTTTCTGCCAGCAGGCACACGGCCACAGCAACGCTTTTCTGTGTCTGTCTCAGGCCAACAACACAATAAATAGACAGTGCATAGGCCTATCTGCACTTGAATGGAAAAACAAGGCTACACCCAACAAATCTGTGTCTTGTCTGAGTCCAGACAAGTGTTAACCTTTCTAATCTTGAGGAAACAGCTTCAACCCGGGCTATATATAATGACTAGGTTACCATTTTCAACATATCAATTAGATACGATTTCATATAATAACAGAGCTGCTGCTATGCATATTGTGTGGCTACTTATAGGCTGGGAAACACCCTTGTGGCGCCTCGCATTTCCTGTACGATTGAACAGTTTACAAGCACATGCCTGTATCCATCACACATACAGACCATAATATCTAATATCTAAGGCATTATTCAATAAACACAAAGTGAAAAAATATAGCGGGAAAGTCAACCCATTCTTCTCAAGTCCTTAATATCTCCTGTCTACACACTACTACTACGAGCTAGGGATTAATTACAATGAGACCATATGGGAAACATGGGCAGTTAGACCAGCATAGCAATCACATTCAAAATGATGGTGATACTTGCACACAGCATAATAATGGCTTGTCTACATTTATTCTCTCGAAACTATTATTATACTAATAAATAAAAATCCCTACCGATTAAGAGTCATTTAGATTATTAATTATTACATTTAGACTAATTGAGAATAGCAGCCAACAATGGTGAATAATGACATTTTTAAAACCCTTCCATTTTCAAATGTTGTAATTTTACAGATAAAATAACATTATCTGCACAGGTCACCGCTCGGGTTGATGGGTTCACACGCTAGCAGCTAAAGCTAAGCGCAGCTTGAGTGTGGAATTTGTTTTATTACCATAACGGAGTCGCAAATTAAGCCACGGAGGTCTAACCAGCCTGACAGGATGAACAATGCAAATGAAACTAAATGCTATCTGCATGCTATCTGCACTTCCTTTGCCCCAACCAGGAGATCAGTAACATTAGCATTTTACTTTGTTCCAAGGTCTTAGTGTGTTTGCCCCCTTGACACCGTTCACCACCCCTACACCCCCAACAAACTGTCCGCCTTCCAGAGTGCATTATTACCTAATGTGTCCAGACTGCACAAACAAGCATCTCACTGTGTGTGTACGGGGTCAGGCGTTCCCCTGTTAAGTGAGTAAGATGAGACTTTCTGCATCAGCGTGCCCTGACAACATGTGATCCACATCTACATAGTTTCCAGCAAGATATCAGCCTCAGCCGGCCACACACAAAAGGCTGCATTGTGTGCCCAGCATCATGCTGATATGTGTGCGGCTGAACCAGGGTCACTGTGGAGAAACTGATCATACTCGGAAAAACGCAAAAGTGGCCCGAGATACTCGTTCCTTCGTCAATTGGAATGGCGGTCACAGGAAATTCTCCCTCAACTCAATTACTGTTGGTGAAGACAAGTTAACCCTGTGATGGTGTAGCCCGGGAGAAGTGCAATACTATTAGGCATTGTAATAAAGTAATCAAGTAATTAAATAATCGGCTCATTATGGAACTACCTACTGGTCCAATGAAATACTTGCTTGCGTTTTTAACCCCCCACATACAGTATTAAGGAAATTCCTATCAAGTTATAATGTTCACTGTGGTTTCCAAGTACTCATTTTGTTGTGTTAGAGTACTCGATTAATAAGATTACTGAAAATGCAAATCTCTACTTCTATCAAGCCTTTTCAACCAAAACGTGTAATAGGCTGTGTTATGTCCACATAACAGTGCTCAATAGACTGTGTAGGGCTGGGGATGGAACTAATCAGGAGGATTACCAGCCATCAGTGCTGCGAAGTAACTGCAAATGTACTGTGTTCTCCTGTCTGGTGGACCACCAGACAGGAGAGGTCAGGCGACTACATATTTTGAAGGAGGCTAACAGGAAGGAAGTTCACAAGCAGAGGAGCTGGACACGTCCAAATAAAGGCAGGAAACTCCTCTCCACATCCGCTCACGACCACAGAAACAACAGACGGAGACATCCTTAACACAAACAACAGTGCCGTAATGCTGAACACACACACACACACACACACCACACCTCGCTTCCCTCAGCCTGGCATGTGCTCTGGCATGGCGTAGAGTGGCCAGGATGTGAGATCTCAGTGTGACATCAAAGCTGAAGTTAAAGAGAACAGGCTAAGCGTGGCCCATATCACTGTAACAAAGGGATTCAGGCAGAATAGAATAGTCCGTGAAAGAACACAATGAAAACTGCCAAAAATAGGTCAGATGTATTGAAAGTAAGGTCTGCTAGTAAATATTGGCCTTTCACAGAACTTGCATTGGCCATTCGATGTAAATGAATGCATTTTCATGATACAATGTACTAGCTTTGTTTGAGGAGCAATGTTGAATAAATTCATGGCACAGCATTGAAGATAAGACGTTGTTTGTTATATTGCTGAATTATTAATTATTAATTGCACGTTTGTGGTTATTATTGTTTGATTGTCCGTATGAATACCCTTTTCAACCTCTAGCATGCTGCGTCTATAATTTCACTCCGCACATGCTATTTTAAGGCAACCCATGTTTAATTGATTAATACTTTTACATATTATAACTACTATAATAAGTATTGTTACAAGTATAAGGACAATAATAAAGTAATTATATATATATATATCTATATATATATATATA
>JAODUE010032877.1:0-44747 GCA_027564755.1 Amblyopsis hoosieri
AACTACTGACAAATGTACTAAATGTAAGTCGCTTTGGATAAAAGCGTCTGCCAAATGCCGTAAATGTAAATGTAAATCACACCGTGTTATGACAAGTGCGTTACCCGGCATCAGACATTAGGTGATATTTGTTAGGATATATCTGTTTTCTACAGGGAGTTGACTCGGGCATATCTCGTCTTTAGGAATTATTATCATCCACCAGATATCCATCATACCAGAGGTGGGGACCACTAGCTGATCTGTCAGCATAGAAAAATACTGTATATGTTTAGAAATACCCACTGCTTCTTTTGTATTCTCCTGAGATGTAAGACTGACATGCCACGCTTCCATCACTTCCACTGCCAAACCGTATTGGCGCGTCCACGCATGGTGGGAAGGCCTTGATGAACAACCAGGCTGCCTGAAATACTCAGGGGTGTACTTTGCATCTATGTACCCTGTATGGGTATGAACTAGGTTTGAACGATATTATAGTGATCATGAAAATTGCAATATCGTTATTCATTTTTGATCATTCATATTTACGCTTTGATCTCTATTATGTCATTAGCTTCCTCGGCCACACATCTTACTTTTCTGTCTAAATAAATCAAACACAAATAATCCAAACAGCCAATGGACGCATCTTTCCACAAAATAAATGGAATATTGCATACTTCCTGCAACATTTTCGATATGATATTGCACAACGATACTGGGTCGATATATATTGTGCACCCCTATTATGAACCTATTTATATAGTTCTACGGTATGAACATGTGTGGCTGTGTGCGTGTGTGCGTGTGTGCGTGTGTGTGTGTGTTTGTTCTTTGGGGGGGTTGGGGGCGTTATATGAGAGAAAGAAGGTGGAAGGGCGAGCTTCTGAGTTTAGACACGGGAATAAGTAACAGCGCTGAAAGTTGTCTGTTCCCACAAAGCCACGTCAGGCTGTAAAGGTAATCATCCTCGAGGTTGTTTTGGAAACACAAGCCCATCTCGCTCGACGGTTAGATGGTTTCAGTGTTTGCGGAGAGTTCAGGGTTGAATTGGAATGGCCAGCGTGCATCTCATGTGTACTTTGAAACGCTTCCCTCCTCACCAGCCTGTGTGACAGTGGCTGTCTGAATGGCTCCCAGCAACAACACAGATGTCTCAAATCACAGAATAATATTCATAGAATTTGTCCAGCAGCAACAGGCGGTATTAACATCACCTTGATGTCCTTGGCTTTGGGACATTATAGAGAAGTATGATACTCAGTACAGTATGTCCCCCCCCCCACCGCCCCGCCCCCCATACCCAGACCCTCAGTATGGGTCCAGTTGAGAGCTCTCCGGGGCTCTGTAGCTGGTTTCAGTGCCACATATGGATAGACTCATTCCAGATGTAGTAATGCTTTGCTGATTTATAATGTTTACATTAATGTGGTTGTTTTTTTAGACATTAGCCTATACTGCTTAGGTCTATATACACAGAAATTGTCATTTAAAAAAATTAAATAACCGTAAATTATTGTGTGAGTAAATTATCTTACCATTTGCTTTTCTTGGAGAAACTACATAAATGCAGACTACAAAGTGTCAGTATATTATTATTGTTTTGACAAGTGGACCAGATGTTTGTAGCTCTTGGAGCCAGCTCTCACAAGCTAACAACAACAAGGCACATAGTGTTTTTCTACCTGACAATAAGCATGTTTGACTAACCATTAAATGGACCTGGATGTGAATCTGGGTAAAGACATGCAAATCATCCTGTGGTGTGGACTGTGTTTTACTTATCCACTGGCTGTTATAGGAGCTTGTTTAAACAGAGACAGGCTGAAAGACTTAATGACCATGTTGACAGCAGTCTTGCAAGATGTAGTCCTTTGAGTCTGATGTGTTGTGATGGAGATAGTCCAAATGCAGACAAAAAAAAAAAAATGTGGCGGATGTTGTGGTTCCCCTTGGCTTTAAACCCCAGGGAAAAGTTGTGTGGGTGATACTGTCTAAAACCAAACTCTACTGTTTGTTCCACCAGCAAATCAAAACCAACACCATATGGATCCAAATTGCTTTGCTTGCCACCTCAAACCTGTTCAGCTGTTTTGATGTCTCAAATCAACGGCGTGTGAGCATGTGTGACCTAGAACAAAAAGTATATATGTGTAACATAGCAGTCAGTTTGGATTACATAAATAATCACATTTGTGTTTTGGAAGATCCGGAATTTGCCATTCTAATAACGTTATTATTATGTGCTTGATTCATGCCAGCTTGTGAACTTTCATACGTGTGGACAGACTAATGGTACTATTACACAGACATAATTCTGAACATTTGTTTCAAATTATCCTAAAAGTATTACATCTGTTTTCTAAGTGTAAGAATGCTATAAGCTTCACAATTAAACTGATACTTTCCCAAATATAGAAATGAAGTCCATTAAGAATGTATTTCTCTTTCTATTTGCGATATGATCCTTTGTCTTATCGTCGGACCAAACCTTCCTCTGGCTTTTCCATGTGTGGTGGAAGTCACCACATGATGAGAACCCTGTCCTCTGGTCTTCAGTACGTTTATCTGATGGAGTAGCCTGTAATGGCCGAGCACGGCCGACGGTCCGGTCATAATTTGATATCCAGACCCTCAGATGTGCTCGATCCACTGTTTGCCAGAGTTGTGGGCCTGTACCTCTTTAATAAACTTAATTGGCATCCATTTTATAGGCAGCTCTTCTTCACCTCTATGAGTAAGTCAATAAAGCACTCTAGCTCTAGATGTAGATGAGAAGTTGTGGCTAAATGCAGAATATAGAGTTGACTAGCATTGCCACGAAATGTAGATGGTTTATAGTAGCTAGATTTGCCAGTACATTTTCTGTCTCTCATTTCAAATAGTCAATTCTGGTAAATCTGAATGAATGAATTAATTAGTCTATGCTGTGGAGCTGATGGTTTCTGAAATATGAGCTAACCCTTTCTTGTCTGTTTCATCTTATGATGTAATTTACGTATAATGCACCAATAGGCCTACCTGGGATAGTTTATTCCGTTTTTGTCCAATCTAATTTGGTTGAAATCGATCTTGATGATATTGGGAAGTCACACATTTATGCAAAATAGACAAACACATTTACACTAAAGTAACTAGCCTAAAAGTAAAAGGTTGTCAGAAAAATAAATACTTTAGTAAAGTACAAGATACCTGAAAAAACCAAGTACAGTACTAAAGTATTTGTACTGTACTTCGTTACTTCCCAGCTCTGGATCCACATAATCTCTGGTATGTCAACTGACTGTGATGCCCTGCTCCCACCCCCATGTCTATCCTTAAAGATGGAAAATAATGTGAAAAAAGTAAGGCCCACTCCTCACACTATAAGTGTGAGGCTTAGAGCATTAAAGGTTTTAAGATAATAATGACCCTTCTCTGAACCCACTATGAAAAATATCAGGTCTGTACCAAAAAAAGAGAAAACTGGCAATGCATGCACCTGATTAGGAGCCACCAACCACATCCATCTTTAATATTGTTGTGTAAGGAAACCAACAAACTCAAGTCATAATATCATAATGTGTGATTATAAGATCAATGTGAGCGCTGACCGGAACCATGTCCGGAAAATGTCAGTTATTTTAAGTGTGTGTGTGTGTGTGTGTGTGTGTGTGTGTGTGTGTGTGTGTGAGTTTGAGTGTGCGTGCGTGCTGTTTCACTGCACATGCTGTGCAGACTTACTAGTGCAGACAGACAGACACACGCACACGCGCACACACACACACACACACACACGTGGAGAGACTCTCCAGTTGTGGCTCAGCGCTCCAGCTGCTACAGCGGTGACTGTTCCAAACAGCCGTCAATCTCAAGGCCCCTAAGGGGCATGATTCACTCCATTGTGCCGCATGACTCAAGACACACTTCCCTGCCTGCACATGACACCTTCTCACTCCCACTGTCCCCCAAAGAGTTAGGCTCGCCATTTGACCCACTGCCAGCTTGGAAAGCTCTTCCCATTGATCAGCTTGGCGGGGCTCCACAATGTATGTTCCCATAGGATCAGTTTGTATACGTGCCCTGCACCCAGAGTTACACGCATAAAAATGGCCGATGTCTGAATCTAGCTCAGTGAATTGCAACAGTCAACCAAGCTTAGTGCCATAATATTTCCTTTGTCTTCATACTGTATTGATTTATTATTCTCCTAGTCAATACTGAACGGAGTCACCTCAGTTGCGCATTGGGCTTAGTTCTACTGAGAGTGTACATTTGTGAATTCTTGGCTTTGGAAGCAAAAGAACTGGCTCTTTTTATAAAGTGGCAGTCTGAAGTAAAACACTGGTGAAATGTAAGCAAATGAGTCCCACATTGACACAAAACCTCCAAATATTGCCAATGGCTAACGTATTTCATAAACAAGTGTTGAAATGAGCAGATCTATTGTCGGGGTGTTACAAGACCAGATGAGTGGATAAAGGTGTTTTCACCCATAGGGTTTCCGAATGCCATATTTTCTCAGAAGATGGGAGTCTTCTAAGATCTGCAGATGTTTCGGCTTGTTCTCCTGCCCCAAGGTCTCATGTGTGTTAGTCTGGACTCCAAATGAATGACAGTGATATGAATTACGCAAGGCTGGCTCTACAGCTAAGCTAGTCAGCCTCTGTTCTTACTGATCTTACATGGATCACCCCTGTGGCTTATATTAAACAGGGTGTGTGCTGGGCCCCAAGTCAGATGGACCCCGAATGAGGCAACATTGAAATACAACTGAGACTTCCCAGAGCACGTTGTGAGACTTTTCTTCTAGGAGCTCTCCTGCTCATGAGCTTTGGGATCATTTTCCTCACTTATTCACCCTTTACAAGCAGCTTTTGAATTCGAATGAGAGAAAGCTAGTCTGGCCAGTGTACAGAATAATTGTCTCATATAGACTCAGGAGCCAAGTACTACATAGCAGATTGGGTGAGCCAGGGGCAGAACCAAGAATCAGAAGTCCCCTCAATACTCTTGATGCAAGACTTAACTTTGTCTGCTGTATCCAGTCTTAATCATTTCTGGCATGATTCAGTCAACATAATGATATACAAATAAGGCAGACACATATAGTGTCTAAATAGTTATTATTATTATTATTATTAGTATTACCTAAAACAACCCAAATGTATAGCATTTGTCTATTTCTTACTATCAATAGCTACAATTTATTATATTTTTACTTATATAATAACTTGTATAATAATTTTAGCTATTATTTACAATAATGCTTTTTGGTATAAAATTGTTTTTATTATTACTCTATTGTTACAAGCTCCTCTCTAACGAAGACATGTTTATGCTTGGGTTACGGCATGCAATGTCACGGTGGAAATCGAAACCACCTTAATAAGATGTTGAAAGAGAGGTGTTGGCATGTCTGTGGTCAATGTCCCACCTGGAAAGCAAAACAGGGAAAGGATGGAGAGAGATGGCCCGACTGTCTCCAAACATTCCAGCTTCATTTTCCACATGGTCCTCCACACAAACAGCACACTCAAAAAGAGCTGTCAGTAGGCACTGACAGCTCCAATGATATCCCTGTCTGGACAAAACAGAAGGGTGAATAGATTCCATTGCGTCTCCCTGCATGCCATGGGACCTCCCCTGTCACACAGAGGGGAAGAAAATAAAGTTGTGGAGCAAGACTGAGAACTGACTGTCCAGCAGAAGCCAGTGGAATGAGAAAACTAAACACCTTGGTTTATACATTAAATAATGGAATCCACTCATCTGTAAACAACATCCCTAAAACATTTAGAGCTGAATGATTAATTTCAAGAATATTCTGCAAAATGTACAATGTGCTGTTATTTGCCAAATCAAGGCTGGCCAAATGCCTTGTGCTCAGAAATGGAACACATTTTCTCATTATGGCAAATACTAATGCATCTATATCGCAGGGTGCAGCACTACAATTTCTACATTGTAATTCCAATTACACAAGTTCCACATACATTAACTACTGTACACATCTGCCAAATGGAGGTCCTTAACATGCATTCAAAAGGTTTCTGAATGTGTGTTATTATATTTTTAACACCCATACTGCTGCTAAGCCTATCTAAATGATAAAGTAGGTGGCCTCCGCATGGAAAACATGTAATATAGTGGATATTAATGTTAATTGTTATTTATATAATACATTTTAAACAACATTGTGCATTTGAATGAAGTGGCCACTACAGTACAACGACAACAAAAATATCCCCAAGACCAAGGATTGATGGATCTGAACAAATCCCAAACATATATATGTGATGGTCATGGATCACCTCACACTCATGGGCATGTCCATAGAAGGCAAGGGAGGAAGTGATGTTGTCGCTGTAGTTTGGACTCCAGTGTGGGCTGTTCCCCAGTGGAATCCTGGGAGATATTGAGGAATGACGGAGACCAGCTGCTGACTCAGTGACTCATTTTTGCCTCAGTGGGGAGATGGAGAGAAAAGGAGAAGGAAATGGGAAAGTAGCAGCTTTCACCCAGACAAAGACCAGAGCCTGCCAGCCCCTATATGGAGTCCAGCCCAGACAACACTTCGCTAAACACTTTGCTTGCTGAAGTACTTTGTACTGTCCTTGTCAACTGGCTGTAACATTTTGCAGTGTCATTTGATTGGTTAATAAAACACAACAACAAATAATAAATAAAACATCATCTTTCAAATATTTGTTGGTTGCTTGGAGACTATCTTTGTTACGCAGAATCAAACACGAGGTAGAGCTGTGAGTGTTTATTACGTACTGGGCTTGAAAGATAGCATCATGTCTCTAAGGTCCCCTCCTCATCCTCTCAGCCAAAACGCCCAGCAGAAGAACTAAATCCAGAGCGCTCGTATAATGGATTTAGCATTATGCCTTTCCATCTTATTGTACATGGGGTTTATCCCTTAGCTTTACATTTTTACAGATGTAAAGAATGCTGCAATAGCATATTATGTCTGTGGGGAGACACCTTTGAAGAACACGCCAAAAGATAACCGTCTTGGAGCTCTCAAGAGTTCATGCTCGCTCTGTTAGCCAATCTTAAATCAAGCCAAAGAACCAGTGAGCCTGTGATAACACCTATGGATAACACACATCCCCTTGTGGGTTAAGCCCCCTTCAATAGCGGGGAGGTCATAGCTATAACATGACCTAATACCATACAATGCACTGTCATTGGGACTCAGTAGCAAATGCTTCACCCTCCTTGGGTATAATATACAATTTAAACAACTGATTTATAAACCCATCCAGTAAGTAAAATACTTGTGAGGTCAACTGTGAACGGCAAAATGGATCATCCAAGTTAAACAAATTACATGCTAGTGGTTCTGCCAGAGTGAAACAATGATGTGGCTCATCCACACACACAAGAGTTTACACAGACATAATTCCAGTAAATGAACTGCTGCCAGCAAACATAGCAACAAGCTCATTCAGAGACAATAAATATGAGGACAAGCACAAAACAAATAGGACAAAGGCGAGACAGAAAGGCAGAAATTACTGGATTCGTAAATGTAACAGTTACAGTACATACCATTTTTGCCTGGGAGTTAATTACTAGGGGAGGTCATGGGTGATACAGTAGCCTTCTCCTTATATAGTACATGGAAGAGTCCTCACACTTGGTCTCCTTTGAGACTGGGGCAGCCACTGTAAAAAGCCTGATAATGACTATACTACTACTAATTACATAACCGTTGGATAAATCTGTACACTAAAGCGCAGGTTTGAACCTTGGGATTGGGAACCTACTGTAAGATTTATGAATGGAGGTGGCTGGAATGTCTGGTATGGCTAGCACCGCCAGCGAGCATACAATAGAGAACAATCTGCTGTTTGTTACAGTAATCTAGCAAAGGAACAAACATGCCCCTATTGCAAGCTCCAGTGGATCATTAATCCTTATATAACCAGTTTTATTCAAAGGCCAAACATTATTGACTACAGTACAGTACAGTATGCCTTTATAAAGAAACATGTAAATTATATTCTAAAGCATATACTTGTCCCATCATCTGCATTCCATAGACTTTGTTTCAGAGGATTCCCCCTAGGTCTTTGATGTATTTACTGAAAGTATGAGTCAGGGGTTTTCAGAAAAAGGCAGGTTTTGATACTTTTGGTAAAAAAAAACATATTTCTACAAATACGTTTCAGTGTCTGGTGCTGTACATGTAATCAATGTAATATTATGATTTGTCATTTTATGAAAAGTAATTTTAATCAACAATTATGTTGATTCCCAATATAAAAGTGTGAAACAGTTGTGAAACCCCAATGGGTTTTATATTACCGTGATGCATTTTTTCTTTGATACGATCAAATATACACTGTCCAAAATAAATAACAGACTGTACTGACAATTATATATTGAGAAGGGTATAATGTCTAAAATGTTCTGGGGTGAAATTAGGATGAAAATTCATGAAGCGCATGAATTTATTAA
Organism: Amblyopsis hoosieri; assembly: GCA_027564755.1. Lineage (NCBI taxonomy): Eukaryota > Metazoa > Chordata > Actinopteri > Percopsiformes > Amblyopsidae > Amblyopsis > Amblyopsis hoosieri. The sequence goes on from JAODUE010032877.1 coordinate 8,437, forward strand.
AGAATTTAAATCCAAATGTGGCTGCAATTTACAATATAACACAGTGAAATATTACGTTTCAAGAAACAACACAACCAGATATTAGATAGAAATGTACACTAATGGTCAGATTTTTGTTCTAGGATAGCTTTCACAATCAGCTTTCAATCGGGGAAAACATGTTTCATTTTTATAGTCAGTCTTTTGGTATTTGCAGAGGGAAGTGCGTATGTCTGATGAAAGGGAGAATAAAGCTGGCCTATCGTTTTAATGATTACTGGAAGTGTTTTTCTTCAAGCACAGTCACTTAATAAAATTTTATATCATATAATTAAACGTTCAAACCCTCATTGTGAGAGGCCATCTTATTTAGTTTTTTGCACGAATGGCCGGTAATAGATTTATATGGTGTAATCTATTAATTTATTGTGAAATATTGAACAAAACCTTTTTTAACAAACCGGAATTTACCTTTCTGTTATTTTAAAACCTGGTTACCCTCATGACACACCAGACCACTAAGCAGTTGGATCTGGTGTGGATCGAAGAGGTCCCCATGAAAGATTATTTTCTTTTTGAAAGCGATGCTGGAGAAAGATTATTGATATTTAAACTCAACATTAAAACAAATACACCACTTCCTTCAGTTCCATAGGCCTAAGAAGCTTATGGAACTGTCTGTTTTCCCATTTAAAAAGTATAGAAACACCTAAATATGATTTACTCAGACACAGAACAGACAGCTAGCGATACGATATTTGCTGAATTTGACTAAAGTGTATTGTATTAGAATCACTAACCCCACCTTTACACGGGGGACATGCCACAATGCCTAACACTGTAGCCATTCAATATTTTAGGGGTAAAGTGGTACCATGAGCACTTATACACATGCAGCACATAGGGGAAAGAGGCTTTATTTTCTCTCCCAGATGTGGCTGTGTCTGATGGCAGTGGATCTGTCCTTGAGAAGAATCCTGGCTGTGATCTAGCAAGGATCTCCAGCTGGAGTTCAAAACATAGCAATGATAAATGAGCTAACCTCAATATTCACCCAGACAATTTGCATAGTAACTAATATCATTTAGTCACCTACACTTAATATGATATCCAACTCAAAGAAAGACAAACACATACACACATGCACATATACAGTGCATACTGTATGCTTTTTAATACAATTTCCCCCATACAACTGTCACTTCCCATTTTAAGTTTTCACTTTGCTGCGAGAATCAGTCTGGAGAGCTTCAAATCTTTGCAACTTGAGTCCGAGACGAGTACCAACTTAACATATCAATCAGCGTCGTACTAATAGCTACGGGTGTGGATTAGGTGTGAAGACGGACTAACAATATATATGGCGTGTCAGGTTAGAGCATGCTGCTGCTGCTCCTGTCTTGAAACATGTCTACAGCCATACAGACGACCTACCTAACGCACTTATGACATGATGTCTTCTCTCAAATACAACAACGTTGGATTAAAGAAGGCGACTGCATCTCCACTCATCGCTGTGGTCAGCCACAGCGTTTATATCACACATGTAGTTTTAGTGATATACCCAGGGTCGGAGAGGGAGTCATTTTCAGCCCTGGAGTTTCATGCCTTAGACCGGCCTTTCATGCCTTAGACCGGCCCACTTCACGAGTATTATTATATTCATATGACTTTCATCCTATTCCCTTTCAATCGTGGGATTTGTATTATCTTCTTAACAAAGTAACATAGTGGGTCACTAGTAATACTTGGGCATAGCAAGTTGTTATATTGTAACTAATGTGATCAGGTTTGCTTATTCACATACTGTGGTACAACAGCGTTGTGTCTTCCACAGTGAGAGCATCGATCTATTTCATACAACTGGGTACTGGCTCTGCTCCTGACACAAAACCTAATTTTCTTAACGGTCTGTGTGTGATGGTCATGGTGGTCACATGGTCAATGTTTCTCACCACAAATCTCCCCTTTACAAAGCTTTCTGATCAAGTCATGTCAATTTCATTATTAATGTAGTGCTGAATCATCTGCTATGATTCAATATCTCAAGGCATTATTCATTGAGCAGGTGTAGCCTACATACTCTTCAGAAAAGAAAATTTTTTATACATGTTTGATGACAAAGTTGTTTCGCACAGCCGCTAACATCTTGCAACTATCGTTAGCATACCGGCCGTCTCATCATCTTCATTTGCTGTAGGTCAGTTTAGTTTGTACAACATAATATACCAATTATTTACAAAAAGAATTACTGATTAAATAATTATTGTTATATTTATTAATAAGTTATATCACCAGGATTTATATTTAACTAAATGTTTTTACCTCTCACTGTAAATAGCAATTATAAATCATCCAGATTAATGTTATTCATGTTCTTGTGATGATATATGTAAATAAATTAATATAACAACCGTTAATCTTTAGCACTTTTCAGAAATTCCGGGAAGAATTGTTTAGCTCCAGCCGTATCAGAAAATATTCTATAATAGAATAGAATATTTTTAAATATTCTCCTTTATTTACCTGAGATTAGTTTAATCAACTATACCCTGCATTCTAAACCACACTTATTCTTAACGGGGATGGAAGAACATCCAGTATATGGATTGTCAAAGACTCCACATCTTTTTGAAAGTGTAAATACCGAAAACATCTGTCAGGAACATTTTATCACCAAAAATGACTGTACAGTGCACACACAGAATGCCTGCCAACATCATTGCTCAAGAACTTGCAATGCATACGAAAACCCAACCTTATATAGAACGATGGTTCTTCAGACAAATGAACATCTCAGAAACCACATGTGAAGACACCCCTTGCACTCCCAACCCCCACAAAAAAATGTGTCAATACCTCAGCTCTGATATTATATGTCTTATTCATAATATAACCTCAAGATGGAAATCAATTGAACCTCAATATGGCTGGGTGTATGCTTCTTTCCAGTGAATTTACAAACATGCATAAAGGAAATAGTCTTAAAGCCTCAGACATGACGTGGAGAAAACCTGCCCATTACGAAGACTTATGCATCTACATTAATATGCCATAAGGCTGACCACAGATATGTCACTGAAGACATGATCTAACACTGTAGAACTTCTGAAGAACATCAGATTGCAGAATAACAGCCCGTATACCACTTTGTAATATCATATAAGATGGTATTGTCATAGATGTTAATCATCGAAAGGTGGGCCGATGTTATTTGAGTGTGTGGATGTTGTCACTAGCATTCTTCATTTAAGTTCTTTCAGCTTGTTCTGAAGCTTTGGAAATATGAACATGATGTTGAAGCCAACAGCAAGCAAAAATAATCAAGTGAGATCACAAAAGTGCAGAAGCTATAAGTATGCTAAGTGATTTTGCAGAAGGAAATCCGCAGCCTACAGAGACTGATGCTCAGAGGTATTCAAGCAAGGTTTCCATGATTCTATTTTCAAATCACAACAAACTCCCACTATTGAAACAAAGCTATCTAATATTGATGTGCATTGGTGCTTAGGTGATTCAGCTTCTTGTGGACTATGCAGAGACAAGTCCAGGTGCTATACATGTTGGTTATACTGTATATAGATGTACAGTAATGCCTCTGCTGACTTTACATATCTTGAAATACTGTTCAGTTTACCACACCACATATAATACACGTGACATAAGCTACAAACTATAAGTTATCTGAAAATGAAAAACATATTAGGACTATTAACAGTATTTTCAGAATACTGTTTCAGAAAAAAATAAAGTATATGCATATAACGTATATTATCATCAATAAGAAGGGCAGCACATCACACATCATCATGTTATCAACATAAGCTGTATCTAAATATGTGAAGCCCCTGTCTGTTAAGCCTGCATGCCTTAGAAAATCTTCCATCCCCCTCCTAACCCCCGCCAAAAGGAAAAATAAACTCTGTTGTGTTGGACTGTTGGCTATGTGGCTGTTACTGTATAGGTTTAAGCCCTGTCAGCATTTCCACGTGTACATTCCACACAACATCTGCTTCCACTACACACATGAACAGCCCATCTACTGTAAGCCTACTGTATCCTATCAGCTTTTTCTAAATCACCAAATCGTTCATAAACATCAGTGAATATGATTTAAAAAAAACAAGCACATTTCTTCTTACCTGTATACGGAACAACAAATACACACAGGCAACTAAATGCAGACATTATTTTCAGACTGCGCAGGAATATTTAAAACCTGAAGGTTTTGTACCAGCATAATTTACATACGTGACATTTCACAATTTTGCATCTCATATTTGCTGCCAGTTAAATATGTAATTACTTCCCTCAGAATAATTGTTGCAAATGTATTCTTTCTTGAGATGAGACTAATTCACTGTGTAATTCACCTATACAGCATTAACCTCATTAAACTGCATCAAATATAAATGTAAGTCAACTTGAATAAAACTATACCATACTAAAGTCATGATATGATAATTATATATAAACTTAATTTGATAATGTACCTGCTACTTGTGACCTACTACATGACAACTTGATCTCCTCCGCTATAAGAACGGTGTTCAGAGACTTTCATTGACAGATGTGGGAGAAAATACCACCTGCCAACGTCCAGAGAAACGTGCAGTTTCTGTATCTTTAAGGAAATCAGCATTGCATGGTAAAATAAATCCAACAAATATACTGTACCCCCACCCCCACCCAATTAATCTGCATCAGACATTAGCAGCTACTGTGCTTCTTGGCTTTCCCAGGTCAATTTGGATGGAAGCGACGCAATCGTGGAGAATATAAATGGTTGCAGTGCTTGATACATTTTCAGGATGTTTGTTTAGGGTCCCCTGCAACCTCCATGCTGGTGGGGGATTGGGGTGCTGGGGGTCAGGACCCCCTGAATGGAAACCTCTAAAACATTTGTTTAGCTATGTCATTTTGCTGACCATATTATAATGTGTGACATTTTCACTGGTGATTAGATGATTCATAAATATTTATGCTATTTTCCTGCTATTAATCAAAGGTGGCAAAAAGTTTGTTACAACCTCCACAAATGCAGGTGAAGGGAGTCACAAGCTACTGTACCTCTTTCTGGGGGTAATGGGTCAAAAGGTTGGATAACCTCAAGCTCATCAAGACCCCTAACAGATGTGTTCAAGCCCCCTTGAAATCAAGTGTGTTAAGCCCACAAATGCCAGTTTCCAATCTACCAAGCTCCACAGAATCTTGCTCCAGTCCTATAGTCTCTGACCTAATGACAGCACACATCTAGCATGATTTACAATCAATAGAACAAATTACATTGCACCATTCTCTGCTGAGGAACACGTATGTCCTTCATGGTTGGACAATATGTATAACCTGGTGTAGCTTTGTTCACTTTATGACATTTGTCTTTGGCAAAGGCTGCCAAAGAAATATGTATCAGCCCAAAATAGCCAAAAACATCTTGACAGTTCATGTGGTGATAGGATCTGCTTGCTTGTCTGACCTCAGCACTCATTGAGACTATGAAACCATGTCAAGCTGGCCTGGAGGGTGGTTTGTTTACCTGACAAGACATGTGGAGACAATTCCTCCATTTAGCCTTTTTATGTATTTTACATGATATCCGTTTGTTTGAGAGAAATGGTCGCAGTGCAATACTTTAACATGTTACAGTATATGTAATACAAATATATTTATGCACATGTATTTTGTTATAAGGTATAAATTGGTAACGTTCCCTTGAATCCCATTCCAGAATTTGCCGTCCTGATTTACAATAGTGAAAATGCTTGGCAAGTTTACATCTACACAAGTGTTTGACTAAAGAATCCCTTGATAGAAGGGAGCAGCCTCCCAATGCTGAACTGTTTCACAGATGAGGAGGGCAGCGCAGCTCTGTTCCTCAGCAGATAGATTAGCGCCCTGAAGCAGTGTCAGCATATTTCAGTTGACAGCAGGTCAAGGGCTTTTGTGTGTACATACATTCACCTTCAGTCAAGACCTCCTGCAAAACGACCCCCCAGGCCAGGGGCATGCTACAGCCTCCAGTGGTTAGAGATGATAACTGGGAGTCACGGCACAAAATTAGCCTTTGTTTGACACGACAACCTTGATTTGCAGTCATGTTTAGCAAAAACAAGCCAGCACTGTGTCTAATGAGTTTATGGATAACTAAGTTGAAGAACAGACCATAATGGTGCATTAATCTAGTACATTACTCTACACAACACTATCACAGTACACTATAGCTGTTCTAGCTTTGAGTAGCATGTCATATTTGGACGTTAGAAGTATTATACTCAAGTGTTGTGTTATATAGAAATAATAATGCATGTCAGACACAATAGTTAAAAAATGACAACGACATAAATCAGTAGCGTTTCTCTTAAATACTTTTAGCCATAGCATATTACCGTAGTTGGCAACCACCAGGTTTAGCCATTGCATATTACTGTAGATGGCAACCACCAGATGCTTTTAAAATGTAGCAACCATAAACCTTTTAAGATGATTTTACATTGATTAGTAAAATGGAAGAAATGTCCATATAATCTCCAGTCTATCCTTCATCCTTCATCAGTTTCTGTGAGCATATTTAAGGTTCCAAATAATGTTTGACTGTTCCGCTGACCGCTCAGTTAATTATTATCCGGACTGGAAATTAGGTACAACCTGGTTCAGCTCAGATCATCAATACTATCTAAACTGGCAGTTAAGTACAACCTGGTTCAGCTGTCTTCCACAATTTTTCATGCCAAAGGCTGGAATGTTCAGTGCTCCGGACATTCCTTCTTTAGAAGACCCACATTTTTATTTAGAAGAAGAACTAATGTCATGGAAAATAGTGCTCCTATAACTGCATCAAACTATCACTCACACTAGTTATAATAAGCAGTTGACCACAATTCCTTGGTGGGCTAGAAACAATATTATGATGGAAACTGAGCAATACTAAGCCTAAAATGGAATCTTATAATGAAAAAATATTTAGGTGTTTTGTTAATTTGAATATACTGTATTACGCACTTAAATTATCTCTATTACGAGCATGATTGTGAGCACACATTTGTTTGCCAGATAAGGACCATCAATCATTGAATAAAGCCAATTCCAACATAGCATATCTGTAAAGTGCATTGAAAACACAAAGGTAACATAGCAGCTATTGTCCTCCGAGCAGATGTTAAAGCGGTTCATGTGGTTGATCAGGGATGTTAGAAACATTGATGCATCTTCCGTTACAAACATTACTGCAGTGTGATACCTTACTGATCCCCTTGATAGGATAGCATTCCTCTCTGTCTCTCAGGTAAGATTGGTCAACACACACACACACACACACACAATGTAGTCACCAGTGGCAGATGGTGAAATGGTCAAGAAAAGCTTCTTCATTTCTGAATTCCCCATCACATTTGGAGAACAAATGAACAAAACATCATATATGTTTTTCAATTGTCCAAGTCCTTGGTAGCATACAGAAGCACCACTGAAACCTTCCCACTATATATGTTATAGCCCCACCGTGTTAAATACCTGCAGGTAACACTCCTTGGGTTAACCTTTAGAGCAGTCACTAGTTATTACAGTATTGAATGTCCGAGAGAGCTGTGCTGTACTGTGCATCACTGGTGGTGACCTTGCACTCTACTGGAACGTATCTAAGCCAATATGTTAGATATTCACTTTGACAGTGGCTAAGACAACTAAGCTTTACTTTGAATTTGATATATAACACAGCCAGACAGAAACCTCATATCATAGGCTTATTTAACAAACCATACAGACAGAATGTATTATTGTTCTTTTCACTTACAGACTTCCATAATTATGACTCACAATATACAGTATCTGTTATAATGCCAAGATGCCAGATTAGATTATAGTACTTGTGTGAAATTGCAAGGTGGCATGCACTTATGCTTTGGCACACTTGACTATCCAGTAGTATGTATGGCCACATACTGTTAGCATTAAAACCAACGTGCAAGCAATGTTGCCAATATAAATTAACAGCAACATGCCTGCTTATTGTCTGCTTAATAAGAAACTACCTCTGAATTGCCTTAGCAGTCTTGGGTAGTGCTTGATCTAGCAGTCCTCGCCCAACACCTGCATATCAGTTAACATTGAGTCACCAGAATGACCATATTCCTGGCAGCGATGTTCTGTAAGCTTGGATGTGAATATGTAAACTCAGCAGAGCATAACAGAGCCCACATTTTATTACAGAACACAGGAAAGTTATAGTTACGACTGTTGGTGGTCTATCGTTCACCCAACTAACCACTTTAAGGTATGCGGCTATACTGTGCAGGAATGGCATCACGTTATGTACATGCCCATGTATCATCACATTTACTACTCAGGTGCAGAAGCAAACCGTAAACTTAGACACTCAGCAAACAAATAGTGACGAATGCAACCTGCTAGATACCATGCGCACATATGTTCCATGATCTCTGTCTGCTGTTTGCGTGAGAATTAATTAAAGCACACCTTCAAGACAGACGTTTCAAGGGATTATGTGCTTCCTGCTGCCAATGCTACAGCAGTACCGATTCCATAAAGTAATCTTTTATTGTACAAAAACTTCAAAATGGTCCATTTTGTTTCCTAATGCAAGGCCGGATTTAATATCAAACCAAAGCCTTATGATTACTTCATTCCTGCACCAAGATAAAACTCTGAAAGTGGTACAGCGATACGGAAAGTATTGCGGCATTACATTCCAAAGGGCAACCTTTATTACATTGACTGCAACAGAAAGGCAAATGTATTATGGCATTTACGCACTTAATCATGTAACACACAAATACGCATACACATTCACACACATATATATAGACAGTGATCAGTATTGTACGTGCAGTCAATCTTTATCGAGAATCAATGGAATTGAATGGTGAGAAGTGAAGTTTCAGTGCAACAGGAACAAACGCATGTTTTTCTTATCACCGTGACACATTATACATTTGCTAGGTTGTTTTTTCTGCAGCATTTCTTGGCTATGTGGTCAAGCTCCGACAGGGTCTGGGAAACATATATCCAAACAAGGGGGTCCGCTGGATGCTGTAATTCATCGCATTGGCCCAGCAGGCTATGCACCCCATTATACTTCCCATTAGGGAGAGCACCGGAAAGCGTCAGTAACAAGACTTTACAACCTGGAGGAGCCAACGCACGCAGCTTCTGTTTCTCCACTTCTGCTGACACAGATCTTCTGGCACATGCCCACTGCAGAAGACCTCCCATATTACTCCCAATGCTTCTGTGTATGAGAGAGGTAACATCAGCCCCAGTGGGATGGGGACAGGAATAGCGGGGCCATTTAAATGACCGGTTCCTTCAGTGGAACCGTTGTTCTCTGTCACACCATATTGAACATCTCATCCATCAGCCACAGCTGGCCCACGCACCACATCTCACTTCTAGCACTTGACAAGATGGCCGACACCATGGCCAACACTCACAGAGCCTGCTATCTGTAAACACGCTTTGCGTGCCATCGCATGGTAAGACTGGCTGCCGCGCTCCTTCTGTGATCACAGAGGCTGACGCATGTCTGTTTGGGCTTCTGGTACTGTACGTGCTGTGGAAAGCTCCACAGACCACAGCGGTTTGATGTCAGTATCAAACTCTAACATCCATTATGGAGGACATTTCCAAAATAATTGACATGGCAGTTGAGATATTTCCTGGCTCAATTATGGCCCAATCAGTCTCTTCTGTATAAGTAGAAGGAAACAAAGGCTGTGAGTGCAGTGGCTCTTGGTTTTATTTACAAGTTTGCATTAATCAGCGGAAAGAAGAGTTTAATGAAAGAGGCACTGACCTTTCTTCTCACTTGGAACGCTGCTCTTTCTGAGCCCTATAGACATGCTCAATTGCATTGTAAAGGAATCTCAGCTTCTCAGCTCATCATGAAACAGCACTACCAGCCTGCTTTATGTCACAACAAAGGGTGGATCCCTCATCAATTACGTAATAGCATCCACAGAACCATAGCCTGTTCTCTTAAGTTTACTGTTAATCTTTCGTTAATCTATGTGTAAACTGGGCAGCAGAGGGACATGTTTTATGGTAACACAAGGAGTAGACCTTGCAAGATGAGTCCATCCATCTATCCATCTTCATCCGCTAATCCATAGTCGGGTCGCGGGGGCAGCAGCTCCAGCAGGGGATATCTAACGTCCCTTTCCTGAGCCACATTAGCAAGCTCTGACTGGGGAATCCCGTGGCGTTCCCAGGCCAGTATGGCGATATCATCTCTCCACCTAGTCCTGGGTCTTCCCCGAGGCCTCCTCCCAGCTGGACGTGCCTGGAACACCACCCTAGGAGCAGCGGCTCTACTCCGAGTTCCTCACGGATAGCTGAGCATCTCACCCTATCTCTAAGGAAGATGCCAGCCACCCTCCTGAGAAAACCCATTTCCGCCGCTTGTACCCAAGATCTAGTTCTTTCGGTCATGGAAGAACTAGACACTCAAGTTGAGTGTCAAACCAAAACCAAATAGCGCGTAGTTTTGTGTGGGTGAAAGACGTAACAAGTTATTCATATCCTGCTGTATAGCCAAACACAGTGTTCACTGACATCAAAGTTGAGCTACGTACATCCATGTATAAATCAATCAATGAGTTCTATATTAATGTAGTCTGTTTAAATATTGCACACAACAGCTGTCTCCCAGAGCACTGAACATTGGCTACTAACATTTGTTCTTGGCAAGTTACTTGATACACTGATTAGCTACAGAAATTCCATTGTTTCAAGAGAGACTAGCCTGTAATAATATAGCATGCATATAGCCGCATATACTGTAATAGCTGCAGTGAATTTAATTTTAGTTGGTGAGAAAAGAGGAAGAAATGTTTTTGCCTGCATGGGAAAGTACTTAAATACAGTTGTGTATAGACGCGGTAATTCTCTTGCAACATGACTTCATGCTATATGCCATACAGTTAAAGAGAGCTAAAACATCACATTTCCAGGACTTTTTGTCCCCAGGGAGAGAGCTCATGGTGTCAGACTTGCTCCAACTGTCCATAAAACACATTGACATGGAATCATGAGTTACACCTCATCAGAGAGAGAGAGAGAGAGAGACTTGGTTTGCATGATGCATAACAACAGAACCTGGACTAGGACGGAAAGAATATGATTCCCGTTAGTCTTAAAGGGTGATGACCCAATATGTCACTCTTCTGAGAAAGCATCCGCTTTTCATAAAATGTGGGAAGTCTTCAAAAGTGTGGAAAATTCCACAGATGCATGCTTGTTCCAGTAGGAGTTATATTTGGGATTCTCCTGACATAACACTCTTGAGTCTTTACACTTTAGTTTGTAGTTTGCAACACACTTTTTTTGATTAAATGCCAAAACTACCAAATGGTTATTCATAGGCAGAGTATTCAGCATACATGTGGCAGACACATGTAGAGATTAAATAATCCCTACATTTGAACAAAGAGCGCAATGACAAATGTTTTCTTAAAGAAACACAACAGAGTAGAAAATTCAACGATGAGTCCTCTAGATAATGAAAATAGAATATGTGTGGTATACTTTAAGGGCAAATACTGTAAGCTTGAGCCTATACTTGCTTCATTGAGGCCTAGCCTGACTTGCCCCTCTAGGCATTACAATACTTTTCATGATTCCTATTGTGACTATATCAAAGATCAATCTTTAGCAAAGACACAACAATTAGTTAAGTGCAATTTATAATTAAAATAAATCCTCATCTACTGTATATAATCTGTCTGCATGTGTGGTTAGAGTATAATGAAATAGACTAATATTTCCCTCCCTGAAGCAGAGGATCTAAAACACTGTCTGTAGATAAATACATTGCAAGTGTGAAGCTCAGATCCCAGGAGTCATACATCAAGCCACTACACATGTGGTAGAAGGTTGGCCAACATGCTTGTTGCTTGAAGTGATTCATTTCAGTTAGGTTTGATGAGGTTGCTAGACAGCTCCCCCTGAGGGCTGTTTACTGTGTTCCCTCAGTTGGTTTTTGGGTTACACCAGCCAAAGCAGATGTTCACCCAAAGGGTCATCAGATAGGCTACTACTAGGCCTAGTTTTATTTAACAAATTAATTTGAAATGGAAGAACGTGTTTTTTTTTTCCAATGGCTGGTTGAAGCAACCTGTTTCACATAAATCATGTGATGTCTACTCTATTCTGATATTGTGAAATTGATCACTTTAATATAAATTGTCTAAAAGTCCTGGTGAAACAGATATATAGAATTTAAATTATTAAATAAAAAATATGTAATCTGTAAAAATTCTAAAAACTTCATTATAAATTATAAACTAATTATTAATAAAAGTGTTCAAAAGACGTCAGTTTTAATGGCAACCAATATATACCCATGACAGTAAAAAGGGTCCAAAGATAGTAAGTTATTAGTAGTAAGATAAGTTGTTTAATTTAAATTACATGAAATCAAACCTTTGGTATTTCTGTGGATAACTGAAAAAATAAGGTTTTACATTTTTATATAAAACCTTTTAAGTTTTTAAGCATTTTCTTAGTAACAATAAGTATACTGTTCCTGAGACGATAACTAATAAGTTACCTACATTTATCTTGGTGTTGTGTATAGCAAACTTACTGTAATGTGACTGTAAACAACGTTTTCAACATGTAAAGCAATATGTTGATATCAGTATCACACATCATGATTGAGGCTCTATCTAAGATATGGTGTGAGCTTTTTCCTGCTCACTCCACCTACCAAGTGCAACTCAAGCATTGCTCTGATGAAGGCTAAATGTTGACAAACCTCTCCAATATGTGTTTTTAAAGATCTCTGGAGAGTACCACACCATACTGATTCATTCCATATGTTTTATGTGAAACAATGTCACAATGCATGACAGTCATTTGGAACATTACAGCCAAAAACATCTTTAAGCATCCTGTGGGATGAAACATGAGACTCAATCTATGAAGGCCATCATATTGGTTGTGTACCCTTATGACTAAAACATAAATTAGTTTAACTGCTAAACATGGACATAAACAGTCAAAATATTGTCAATAAAAATCATCATAATTTTACGGAATGTCTACCAATGAGGATTTTCAGCTTCACTTACATGAGTGCATTTCCTTAACCCACCCCCCACACAGCTTCAGCAGGCAGGGAAAACTAGAATTCAGGAAAATACGATGATAGATTTTCAAGATGTAAGCACAACAAAACGTAGTTAGCACTTCACTTTAAGTATTCACCAAGATGTTTGCTTTGCCCTCAAAGACCCAATTCAGTTGGAGTCAACTGTCTGTTTGGGTACATTCTTAGGCAGCCATCCCAGACACCAACAATAGCTTCTGGGACTGACAAAGCCTGGCGCTGGTGTTGCCCATTCGATAGAAAATAGGACAAAATGTAATAGGATGCCCAACATGGTAATATATGGGAAGAATGAATGTTGAATGCAGTGGATTTGTTTCCTTTCCACGTCAGATCAGAACAAGAAGCTTCATTCTGGGAGAAACCTCCAAATGCAGATATATCATAATAAAAACAAGTCTGTTATGTTGTGTAGGCCTACATGTACTCTTGGTGTCAAGGATTTTTTGCATTTTGGGGCTTGACAGATTTCTTTCCACTGCCTGGAAGGGTCAGCACAGCTGACATTTTAAGATGGCTATCGCTTTTGTAAATAGCGGTAAAGGTAATAAAAAATAAACTGCCATTAATTAGGTTCTCTACTGTGACCCTGACAGCCTGTTTATTGGTTTCCAAGAGGGAAGCGTTGGAATGGATGGAGATGGCACATAACCCAGAACCCAGTGGACATCAGTATCCAATGCCAACGGCGTTGAATCAGCATGCTGTATTTACAAGATTTGAAGCAGTCAGATGCCACAATGTGACCGATTCTGTAGAAAACTAAATTAATTTGGACTAGGTATATTTTATTATTTATTAGAAGTTCATGCATCCATCTGCAGTTTATTTTATTTAAAAAGTGCTTAGTAATTCCTCTTAAAGCAAGCTGCAGCTAGACAGATCAAATGTAATGGTGAACTCTGACAGAAAATGTATATGTACATAACCTATAGCTTAGGGCAAATTTCCACAATATAGTTACTGGCCAACACCACCTGGTTGCAATCAGCGAAAATGTGTAAGAATGAAAGGAATTTAAAAAGTTGTCTGTATATCCCCAGAATGGGGCTCATTTGCATAATTTGTTTTGAATGCATACATACAGTACATACTCATTATTGTAGCTGCAATACACTATAAGGTAGGTGCGTACTTAAAATCGCAATGTCAGATAATTTAGATAGCTGCAGTACTTTAGGGGCTAAGGTATGGAGACTCCTATCCAACAATGCTGACACAATGCTGTATCTCTTTCTATACTAAAGATGCTCCTTTCTGTACAAGACTAATACTTTCTGACTATATACTATTAAGTTAATTCATGCACCATGTTCACTCCATTCACACATGGGAAATCCTAAAACATACTCTTATCTGAAGTCTCTTATTTCAGAATAAGATAAATAATATTGCCTAGCCATATAATTTATTTGGTGTTTAAGAATGTAATTTTCCCTACCTACCTTTTTTTTTAAACATTTACATGTATGCACATGCTTGAGTGGGTACAACATTTATTTTATGTTTGTAAAAGTCATCATTTAAATGAAGGGGACCATGTCCATTTCCTGCATGATAATAAGCTACACATGTTTGAAGTTTGACCAAAATTGTATTCAGTTAGCAGCCCTGTTCACATTGTAAGAGAATATATGCCAAAGGTTGCCCAGTTCAGTTTCTATTTACTTAATGTCAATAAAAGCTCAATGTTCCCGTTAAGGGCCAAGTGAATATACATAGGTGTTTAAAGTCATACCGTAGAGGCTCTCTGGACTCATATTGGACAGCATTAAGTTCTTCTGACAGGACTAAAACCTCCAGATCAGGACAGCACAATTAAGTCATGGGAATGATGCATACTGGCCAGCATGTAAAGGCCTGATGTCAGGGGACTAGATAAGTTTGGCTTCACTAGGCCACCAACATCCAAAGCTGGTTTGACAGCGTGTGTTTGAATGTCCTTCAGAGAACGTAACGTTTTGAAGGTAGAGAGCCAACAACAGTAGGGTTCCATTGCAAATTAAACTGGAAGTATGTAGTGCCATTTAACTTTTACTTGGACCATAAAGCCAAGTGCACAAACACGTCAGCCAAGTATTTTTCTTCATACAAATCTACTTTGGCTGTTACTTATTGTGGGATTGTAGGAGCGACAGGCACTGATAGTGTTTCCCTCTCACAGACTTCACCCCTCTCTGACAATGCACATATCTTACTCGCAGTAAGATGTTTTGGATTATGTTTCAAGAGCTGAAACCTAATGCTCAAATCTCTGGTGGTTATATTGAGTGGTTATATAACAGAGTATGCCAAAACCAAAGGAAGCATTCATGATTTATCTCAGGTCTATTTGTCACCAAAAACATCTTTCTTCACACAAGACTAATTAAACATGTCTACAGATAATATCACTGTTAATATCAATGCTACTGTGAATAAAACATAAATTTAATTGATCATTGTCCAGGGCAAAGTGAAAGCAACATTATAACATATTGTAACACGCCTTGTATTTAAAGTAACAGCGTGTGCATATCAAATCCTCTTTGTATATAAGCATACATGTGTGACAATCAAATCTATCCCACAAGGTACACTTTGCATTAGTCATTGTCCGCTTGTGTGGTTGGCAGGAGCAGTAGCTCTTGTGGGATGACACCTCTATCTGCCTGACTTTCTGTAGTTGCTCACAATGCTTCCACAGACCACAGCTCTCCCTGACTCGTGCCTGCTCCAAAAGACCATTCCTGCTTAAAGGATCTTTATCTGAGATTTGAGTGGCATGCGGTATGTCAGCTCATTAATCAAAGGCGCACATTTAACAGGCGAGCTAGTCATCGCACAGCGGTGTATGCAGCTTTCATCCATTATCGCCATCACTCACCAAACCGGAGGACCCTGGGCTTGTATTACTGGCATGCAAGGTGCACCATGGATGAGTTGATGGTCCTCTGTAAAACAGTAAGTGAAGACAAGCGGAGTCCGTCCAACATAATCAGACTCTGACATCACTTTCCGGAATCGGACGGAGTCACTGCGAAAAGGAAAAATCAATAAATAATTTTCTTACACGCAAGGTCATGGATGTTCTAGCTAATACAATACGAGTAACTTGGCTGTCACTGAATTGGTAGAACAATGAGATGCATACAGTTCTTTGATTGCATGAAGCAAACACACAAATAGTTATTTGATTCATGTATATTTGTAAATGCACCATTAATTCAGAGATTGTGGGTGGATATTACTGCCAGCCACAAAGCCACTAATATCCATATTTCCTGGTTTAGCCTTTGGAGATTGAGCGTGGCTTATGATAACTGATTTATCATCCCAACGTTATACATTCATTTTAAGCTTCTGGCATGTGTCATGGAGTGAACAGTTGACAATAAGCTTTCTTCCTTTTTTCTCCTAATGACAACCTCTTGTTCCAAATTGCCCTTGGATGAGTTTTTTGTCCGACAGAACAGATAGCTAGTGTAAGATACTCTTTTCCAGCTGTCCTTCCAACTTTACCATTGCCAGTGTATCTTGGCAAGCAAGCCATGATACAGTTTGATCAAACTGGTCAAATCAAAGTACATACAAACAGGTCTTTGACAAATGTCTCACTGCTCAATAGTGTATGAATATGTTTTCATGCCTGGGTGAGGCATAAACTGGATAATGACCCCCCCTTATTAACAATAATTTTTTCTAAGCGCAAAAACACAAATTGTATATGCACACAAAATAAAAATTAAAAGTATTAGTAACATTATTAATATAATATAAATATAAATTATCAGCAATAATACATATTATTATTATTAGTAGTAGTATTAGTACTAGTAGTAGTATTATTATTGTTATTATAATTAATAAGTAACTATAATATACACACTGATTAACTGAATGTGTGATAATTCTTTCCTGTCTGGACCTGGCGTCCGATAGACAACAGAGAAATTCTGTAGAAAGACTAAGCAGTCAAACCTCTCCTACCCACTGTAGCTAGCAGGTCTATGAAAGTGTTTGTGCAAGCGTGCACATGTGGAGGAGTGATACCAGGGGGGATACCAAAGTAAACACAGTCTATGTATGGGCTGTTTCCGGGCCGTAGCTCTGGATGGCTGTGGCATGGGCGTACTCCTCCCAGGGCATGGCAGTTCTCAGCAGTACACACAGCAACATCTGTCAGTCTCCTGCGCACCATCACGGCCCTGTCAACTACACCTCCCACTGTGAGGTCACTGGCACACCCACCCACACAGGCATGCCTGGTCACACCTTCATGTGTTACCTAGGCCCTCTTGAGCTTGCCTCCCCCCCCCGCCCCCCTCACCCTGTGCCATATCACAACCTCCAGGCCATTTTCCACATGAATCACTGCTGCTTTTTATCTGCTTGTATGCATCACCATGGTGACTATAACGCTTGCTATAAATCTTGTATGGCAAAAGTCAGCCAGAGGTCATAAAGAGCCCACATTCCAAAACTGGCTGAAGAACACATTGTCCAGATGCCGCGTCTTTTCTCTTATCCTCTGTGTATGAAATCTACAGGCTGGCAATCCCCCCCCACCCCCCACACCCCCACACACACACACACACACAAACACCTAACCACATGTTTATGGTATATGCCATCTCAGGGGGTATGGTGCAACGGCAAACCTCTCACTTTCCCAAATGTGTCCATGTCCATCTGTGTCACACCCTCAATTGCCTTCAGGCATCCACATGGCAGCTAATACCAACTTGAGCTGAACTAATCCCGATGCTTACGTCTTTAGCCAGTGGTGATGTACAGATAAACACCTGAACTAGAAATAAACACCGACTGATGTCATGAAGAACAGACCAAATAGGAAATAGAGTGTGTGTGTGTGTGTGTGTGTGTGAGAGAGAGAAAGAGAGAGAGAGAGAGAGAGAGAGAGAGAGAGGGAGGGATTTAACATAGGTTAACTGCATGGCCAGAAACTTTACCTTTAACCAAACTACCTGGTGATGTCATCCGGTTAAGGTTTTGGCAAGTGAATGCTTGATCCAATATTATTAAAATGTTTTTATTATTTTACAAGCATTGGCAAAACATTCTATTAAAATGAACTAAATACTATGACTATGAGAGATAATAGGCCTGTCATTATCTTGCTATCTGAAACCTGCTAAATTTGGAGTTCAAGTTTGACTCCAGGCTTAAAGAGTCTCCTAGTGGTGAAAACATGTATAGCATTAATGAGCAGCCCATATGAGCAGCATAGATGAGGAGAAAATTGTATCTAGAACATTGTAGCTTTGTTTGAATGTATAATATATTATGTAAATTAACTATAAATCTGATCCACTGCATTCAAAGGTATTTCATTTTTATTATTATTTTCAACTTTTAAAAGTGATAAATAACCTGCGTATGCCTACTGTGTGTTTGACTATTTTAATCTATATGAAATAGTGTATAGTAAGAGATAGCATTTTAACAAAAGAAAGAATAATATATTAGAAACAAATGAGCTTTTACAGGAAACGACTGTTTGGACCCCGTGAGTCGCTGACATATTTCTCCGGTGATGGAAATTCGGCCCTGGAATGCATTTTTTTTCCAATGTGTGCGTCTCGAACGGACTGGACTGCCTGTGAGGTAAGAAGATAAGTTCGTCCCTTTCGATGTGATTGGCTGAAACGTGGTCTTAGGAATGTCATCAAGCTATTTAAATCGCACGTATATCTATCTTCAGGTTAAGAACTAGAATATTCTCAACGCAACGGCAAAGGACTGAGAGACTTCTGTAAATAGAATAAACATTATAACCCAATAAACGAATGAAAAATTAGAAGGACTGAGAAACTAAGAACAACATTTTGAGGACAAGCAAGAACTTTTTCTAGACTAAGAAGGCGATTTCAAATATTATTTTCTGGGGCATTTTCATTTTAAGGTTTGCAGTTTACATTTCCATTGTTTGTATGAAATGCAACGTTCTTTATAACTTGGTTATTATAATACACGACAGGGTATTATACATTATTATAACATACATGTATGCCTTTTACAGATAGCACATCATTTGACATAATGATGCTGTGTGGCGTCTATCTACTTTTGATGCTCTGGAATTGTGAAGGACGAATGGTCGCAGGTAGGTGTTATTTTGAATTATGCCTATCATTTTTTAAAACAAATTACAAGTGTTGCCTTTTCATGCCATTCAATAACGTCACGATAATACATTTTGTCCACAGAGAGTGGGGATGACAATAGTGTTTATGATCTATTCGAACTTGCGGGGGTCAACAAAAGACATAACGGAGTTACATTGGTGAGAGGCGCGGATCCAAACAGCCCTGCTTACAAGATGCTCAACGCAGACCTTATACCTCCCGTTCCCGACAAAAACTTCAGTTACCTCATCGACTCCATCCAGGGGGACAGGGGATTCATCCTCCTGGTGAACTTGAAGCAGTTCAAGAAAACACGTGGGAGCATTTTTACTGTCGAAAAGACGGACGGATCCGGAACGATTTTCGAGATCATATCTAACGGCAAAAAGAACACGTTGGATATCGTCTACTCCTCTATGAACGAACGACACTTTGTGTCCATAGAAGATGCGAACTTGGCCACCGGACATTGGAAGAACATCACGCTTTTTGTGCAAGAGGACCGCGCGCAGCTTTTCTTGGGCTGCGAGGAAGTGAATGTAGCAGAAATGGATTTGCCAATCTACAGAGTGCTGTCCCGGGATGTTGCAGAGAGCGCACGTCTGAGAATTGGAAAGGGGGCTGAAAAAGACAAATTCATGGTAAATGTCTAAAGTCGTATTAAAAAATCACAATTTTATTAGCCATATTTAGGACAGAACATTCACACAATTTGGTCCTTGAAAAAAATGTATTTTAGTTAAACAAAACATATCAAATGTATTTTCAGGGAGTGCTTCAGAATGTCCGCTTTGTGTTTGGGACCACCCTAGAGGTCATTCTGAGAAATAAAGGATGCGAAAGTGGAGGCAAGTCCAAATAAATTGTTCACCCATCAATACAGTATAGCGGATATACAACTGTAATACTGTATGCACCAAACTTTACATGATAGTTAATTTGTCTTGCTTCATCCTGTTCATGCAGCCACATTGACTGATGTCATGACCCTGGACAACCCAGTCAATGGCTCTAGCCCTGCCATTAGGACTGATTACACTGGCCACAAATCCAAAGGTAAGGACCCTCAGGACTCAGGAGGAGACCGTAAGCAATAGGCTAGCTACAGGGTAATGTATAAACTGTGAGGTCTATAACTTGACTTATCCCTTTGTGTGTTCAGATCTGCAGGCTGTGTGTGGATTCTCCTGCGAGGACATCGCTGGCATGTTTAAGGAGCTCAAGGGAATCGGTGTGGTGGTCAAACAGCTGTCCAACCAGCTCCAAATAGTGGTGAGCTCCACAGGCCAGGCGGTTCTGCTCTCTATCATCCTTTACTCAATCCTTTTTCCTCTCCTCTTTGACTTTCCACTTGACGATTTCTCAGTGCGTTTGTCGCCATAATGGCAAAGGCTCGCCAAATCCTAAATGAGACCCATCTGAATACACAAATATGCTTGGCTGTAATTTGCACTGCTCTACTTGAGTCGAGCAATGTCTTAATCACAGTGCCTGTGATTCACTCATATTGGAACATTGGCAATGAGAATGTTTTCCATCCTTGCATTAAATATGCAATTTTCCATCTCTCTCTCTCTCTCTCTCTCTCAGTCTCAGGAAAGCAACATTCTAAAAACCCAAATCAAGATCCGCAGTGGCGTCTGCCACCACAATGGCATTGTGTACCATGACAAAGATAAGTGGAGTGTGGACAGCTGCACAGAGTGTACCTGCGAGGTAAGTGCCTTCACATCTGCTGGTAATATCTGTCAGCCAGGAACTGCACAAAAACATAATGTGATATAGCCATAACAGCCACTAGTGTTTATTTCTGCACCTCCCTCCATATTGTATCTACATTGATATGAAAGCCAGCAAGTGACTTCTGTATATCTGCCAACAAGCAGCATGGGGCATTTGTACCCCATTATTGTAACAATGGGTATTTGTGTAATTAGTTACATGCTAGACTGGATTTTAGTCAAGTTTTCATTCCACACAGCAGGAGAAGATTAGCCCTGAGAAGGGTCCTCTAATTGTTCTGAAACAAGTAGCATTACATTTCATCATCCCTGTGCTAATGGAACTGTTCCTCTCCACAGTACGCTGTCACTGTGTGCCACAAAGTCTCCTGCCCTCCGGTGGACTGTGTTAATGCCACGGTGCCTGAGGGGGAATGCTGCCGCCAGTGCGACACACGTAAGCGTCGCTTCAGAGGAACATGTTAATTGATATCCCTCCGGGGGCCTGTCTACCAAAGCGGATAAGTGTTCACATTGGATGTCCCCCCCCCCTCACTCCCCACACCTACAGCCAGTGACTTTGCAGAGGACGGCTGGTCCCCCTGGTCTGAATGGACCCATTGTTCGGTGACCTGCGGCCGGGGTATCCAGCAGCGTGGGCGCTCCTGCGACCGCCTCAACAGCAAGTGTAACGGCACCTCTGTGCAGACCCGAGACTGTTACCCCCAGACGTGTGACAAACGCTGTACGTCACCTGACCATCGTTATTGGTTACCACTGTGTTCTGTCCTATTGTGCAATACTGACTGTTGGTGTTGGTGTTTTCACAGTCAAACAGGATGGCGGCTGGAGCCACTGGTCTCCCTGGTCCTCATGCTCTGTCACCTGTGGGGAGGGTGTCGTCACCCGTATCCGCCTCTGTAACTCCCCCACCCCTCAGATGGGAGGCAGGGAATGCCAGGGAGAAGGACGGCAAACGGAAATCTGCAACCAGACAGCTTGTCCTGGTGAGTTGAGCCGTAACGCAGTAGCTCGGCCTGCGTAAGCCTCTTGAGCCAGGAGCACGTTCCGTGAGATAAACAACCATTCCTTTACAGTCAATGGAGGCTGGGGACCCTGGGCACTGTGGGACACCTGCACCGTGACATGTGGTGGAGGACTTCAGACTCGTAAACACCTCTGCAATAACCCCGCCCCCAAATATGGAGGGAAGCACTGTGTTGGTGATAAAGCCGTGTCGCAACTGTGCAACAGGCAGGAGTGTCCTATTGGTAAGAGTGAGCAATAATGATGTCAGAATATTAATTATATGTCCCCATTACACACACACACACACACACACACACACACACACACACACACACACACACACAAACACAAAATATCTCGGTTTAGACAACTACCAAATAAATTTTTTTAACAGATGGTTGCCTGTCCAACCCCTGCTTTGCTGGTACTACGTGTACAAGTTTCCCCGATGGCTCTTTCAAGTGTGGCAGGTGCCCAGTTGGCTACACAGGGAATGGCATCACCTGCAAGGATATCGATGAGTGTAAAGAGGTCCCCGATGCCTGTCACACACAAAGCGGCGTCCACCGCTGTGAGAACACTGAACCAGGTTACAACTGTCTACCCTGCCCCGCGCGTTACTCTGGTCCTCAGCCATTCGGAAGAGGAGTGGAACAGGCCACCGCCAAGAAACAGGTGTGAACTGGTTACTTTGTAAAGGCTCCATAACATTCCATTGTCAAACTCTCATTTTTGATGGCCTATTTTCCCCTTTCAGCTGAGCATTCCATAAAAAAAAATGTCTATACACGCATTTACTTGATTGGCTATCTTACTGGAATTGGGAGGATAGGTCACACGACAGTTGGTTTCAATCCTGAAATCTGGCTTGTTTTACATAGTGCTTTTATCAGAGTGGAATTTTGACTTACAGTACATGTTTTTCAAAGCCAGACCGGCCCTTTCGGTCCAATTTCTTCATAATACACCATTAACCACGACACTAGAATCTTATGACAGGGGTCCTTGTGTATGTATGTATAGCTCACACACATTCTAATTCTCAAACCTTTTTTACATTTATTTAGGTTTGCACACCTCGTAACCCCTGTCAAGATGGCAGCCATGACTGCAATAAGAACGCCAATTGCATCTACCTGGGTGTCTTCTCCGACGCCATGTTCCGCTGTGAGTGCAGGCCAGGATACGCCGGAAATGGACACATCTGCGGAGAGGACACTGACTTGGACGGGTGGCCCAACACCGACCTGATGTGTGTAGAGAACGCCACCTACCACTGCAAGAAGGTAGCCAGATCCTACGTGGACCAAAATGCACAAACCCAAGACCGCCTACTTCCTCACTATGTTTGTGGCGATAGCCTTGCTAACCAGTCCTAACCTGTCTGCCTGCAGGACAACTGTCCAAACCTGCCAAACTCTGGTCAGGAAGACTACGACAAAGATGGCCAGGGTGACGAATGCGACCATGATGACGACAACGATGGAATCCCTGATAATAGGGTGAGGCATCTTTCATTCCTTTGGAATTGGTTTTTCCTCACCAGGCAGACGTAGCAGTCCGTACTAGAACAATTACGGGAATTAGGGAAAACACACAAGCCTTTATATACTGTAGGAGAATGCGTGTGGGCTTGAAGCCAGAGACAATGACAACCAGAGTGTTTTCAAGTGAAATTTGGATTGATTCAGTCTTGAAAAATTCCGTGGTACTGTATGTGAATACTAGGTTTCTGAGTTTGGGAATATCAGCTCTGACATTTTGCATTACGGCTGACTTGAGCCATTCTGTTGTGCCCATGATCGTTCTCTTTGTGCGGCTTTAGGACAACTGCCCACGGGTGTACAATCCTGCCCAGTATGACGCAGACCGAGACGATGTCGGGGATCGCTGTGACAACTGTGTGTTTGAGGCCAACCCTGACCAAACAGACACAGACAACAATGGGGAAGGCGACGCCTGCGCAATCGACATTGACGGAGATGGTAAGCAATGTTTGAATGACATGCTTCTTGACATGAATGAATGACATGACAGATCTTTAGAGTATAAAGAGGACAGGATGGGGGGGTGGACAAAAGCATGTGGGTTTGGTCCCTGACATGTGATTGTGTTGAGCAGGAAGCTTAAACACCTACCTACTCACTGTGCACTGTGTCACTTTGGATGGAAGACGTCCACTGCGTTACATGGTTGTTTTTCTTTTCATTCTGCAGGCATTCTGAATGAGAATGACAACTGTCCGTACATTTACAATGTGGACCAGAGGGACACAGACAGGGATGGGGTGGGAGACCACTGCGACAACTGCCCTCTAGAGCACAACCCTGACCAGGTACGCTCACATCACACTTTTCCATTATTACAGAATTCCCCCTCTAGATACTCAGATTGCACCTGTGGTCTGCTTTATTGAAAGAGAGGAATGTGTACATTTTTGAGAAAAAAAGAGTGAAAGTCTTTTGAGCTGCTATGAATGCCTGAGTATAATCCTGCCAAGGTGCTAGAACACTGAACACTTGTCTGGGAAGATATTGCTAGCATATGATAAATACAAGGGGCAACATTTAAGAAAAAAGTGAAGAATAGCTGCTCCAATATGGAGACTGATGAAATCGCTGCAACGTATTTGATTGAAGACAAGCACTCCATAGTTTAAGAGTCTTTCTGTGAGAATTCTCACAATAAATGAACCCTGTTCCCCCACACAGATTGACTCTGACTCAGACCTTGTGGGCGACAAATGCGACAGCAACCAGGATATTGATGAGGATGGCCACCAAAACAACTTGGACAACTGCCCGTATATCCCCAATGCCAACCAGGCCGACCATGACAAAGATGGCAAAGGTGACGCTTGCGATCACGATGATGACAATGATGGCATTCCTGATGACAAAGACAACTGCAGACTGGCCTTTAACCCTGACCAGCTGGACTCTGATGGTGAGTCACTTTCTACTCAACTATAAAACATACGAATCACTAATTTGGCATCAATGCCCTTTTGTTCTACAGAAAACATGGATTGTTAGCTTGTCTGTATGGATTGTACAATGTATTCAAAATATCTATACACCTTTCTTTACTCTCTCAGGTGATGGCCGTGGTGATGTGTGCAAGGATGATTTTGACCAAGACAACGTGTTGGACATTGACGATGTATGTCCGGAGAACTTTGCCATCAGTGAAACAGACTTTCGCAGGTTCCAGATGGTTCCCCTTGACCCCAAAGGAACATCCCAGATTGACCCCAACTGGGTGGTCCGTCATCAGGGCAAGGAGTTGGTGCAGACCGTCAACTGTGACCCAGGCATTGCGGTTGGTAAGTAGCACAGAGATAAATGGCTCTACTTGTGTGTGTACATTTACACAGTGTTAGTCATCGCATTGCAAATGGTCAGATAGGAAGCAGCTGTTAGCCAACTCACACATCTTCTGTTGTGTTCCAGGTTATGATGAGTTCAATGCGGTGGACTTCAGTGGAACATTCTTCATCAACACAGACAGAGATGACGACTACGCTGGATTTGTGTTCGGCTACCAGTCCAGCTCGCGTTTCTACACTGTGATGTGGAAGCAGATCACACAGACGTACTGGGATCTAACCCCGACAAGAGCTCAGGGCTACTCTGGCCTGTCCATCAAAGTGGTGAACTCCACCACCGGGCCTGGTGAACACCTGAGGAATGCTCTCTGGCACACCGGAGACACAGCAGGACAGGTAGGATTCACTCTTTCACTGCCTCCCAGATTATATGATATTAGGATGAAGATGGACACTTTTCTCATTGGGCCAGTTTCACTTCTCCAGGTGCGTACTCTGTGGCACGACCCAAAGAACATCGGCTGGAAGGACTTCACAGCCTACAGATGGCATCTAGTCCATAGACCCAAGACTGGACTCATTAGGTGACTCCATTCATCTCCAAGAAACACTCCTCTGTCATCAATGAATCATTGAATCAATCACTTTCAAAGTCTTGATGCACCTAATGTTTTTCTATTCTTTGTTTAGGGTGGTGATGTATGAAGGCAAGAGAATTATGGCAGATTCTGGCAACATTTATGACAAAACATATGCTGGTGGAAGACTAGGCCTGTATGTGTTCTCTCAGGAGATGGTGTACTTCTCAGACCTCAAATATGAATGCAGAGGTATGTCCCCTTGAAGTTTTCATATGAAAAGCAGTTGTACTTTTATGACACAGTCATTAGTAATGATGCAGGCCAATTGTAAAGTGGTTTCTCTTGTGTTTCAGATACATAAACAGACTGCATACATGCTGCCAGAAGACCATTTACAAATCTTTCATTGGGACATGCACATAAGTGGAATGGAGAGCTGGATGGATGTGAGGTAAACTGACCTCAGGACAGCCATTTGAGAGTTCTATGATGATTCTGCGCCACTATACCATACACAGACTATAAGGATAGCAGAAACCGACCCTCCCAGTTTCTTACTCTGGTTGGATGAGGATTGCAATGCACTCCTGAACCATATGGCATTCCTCGCTGAGGGAAGGGCGGGGGGGGTTGGGGGCTGAGCTTTTTTTTTATACTTAAATTTTTTATCTGCTGTGGACTAAAAAGACTTAATATGAAGAAAACAATTGGGTTAGGCTGGGCCAATAGTGCACCTTGAAGGAACTGAGGGACCATGGACTGTATGAACTGACTGTTACTATCTAGAGTGAATGTTGCCTCTGTGTGTGTGTGTATGTGTGCGTGTATTTGAGAGAAAGTGAAAGGGTTTCCCAAGAAGAGTGAAGCAATGAAGATTTTGTTTTTTTTAACCCCTCATCATTCACGCAAATACGAGTTGAGAAAATCAAGGTGTAGGGCTGCCCCCAAATAATATCCAGTCATGACAGGAAAGATCCCTATGAGAGCCATAGAAAGCACAAACTCCAGGACAGTACAGGGCCCCAAAGCAGGTATAGAGAGCTTTGGGATAAAATGTTTTAGCAGACAATGTATTTATATGATACTGTAAAGTTGAACTGAAAGTGTCAAGGGACATAACTAGCAAGGGCCAGTCAATTTCCTGCAACGAGTGGACCATTATAACTATGGCTGTACATAAGATCATATTTATTTAGTCACCAGAAATACATTACATTTCAGAAATGTCTTCATTATTATTAACCTATCCAATACCAGTAATGTATTTAAAAAAAACTGGAATCCTGAAAACCATTTGAAGCCCTCGCATAGCAAGGTACTAAAATCTATTCGGAAACTAAAAGAAACAAGAAATCAAAACATTCCTCTGCACAAGATGCAGGCCAGTGTGCCTAGGCATGCATGTGAAACTCAAATGGAAACCCTTTTTGTACAAATATTACCTCATTATTACTTGTATTTGTATTGAGGTCAAGACGAGAATATCTTTTCTTAGCAGCAAAGTAAAAATTAGTTTAGTATTTTATTAAATTTTCTATCAAGATTTTAGTACAATCATTTATATACTGTATATAAGATATTTTTGTAGCAAAAACAGGCCCAACAGGAACATAATGGATAACATATATGTTGTGCTTTATATAGTATGCCCTGTGAATTATTTTTGTAAATTATTTTGTTTTATGTTAAGATGATGATTTTTGTAGAAATGTGCTATTTAAATAATTTATCAATTCTGTCTGTATAAACTTGTTTGCACATTGACATGCGGATGTCTGATGTTTTGTTTTAATTATTATTACAATAAGAAAGCTGTTCTATAAACATTTGTATGATTGTTTTTACACAAAAATGCTGTTTATACTCCTACCAGTTATTTTGTAATGTCAACGGAACAATAAACATGTCAGGAAAACTATGTCTTCTTGTCTTTCCAAGAAATATTAAAATATCTCAGATTTCAGGCCAATGCTTATCTGTCAGACATTCCTGCTACTCCTTAAGAAAATGGAGCTTGACTATATGTAATGTAAACTAGAATGCAGTCTAAAGTAGCTTTTCAGAGGGAGAATCCTTGGCAGTCAACAGCAGAAACCCCAATTACAGAGAACCATCCACATTGCTTACTTTTTACAGTTATCGTCATTAAATACTGCCATCCTTCTTCATGAATAGTGGATATAGTTAATATATATATAAGCATAGTCATTATATTTTACATTTTAAAATAAATGTACTGAAGTTATACTGAATTCATATAAGCTAATAGTATCTAATTTCTGTGAAAGATGTGTGACTATGACATATTGTCTGGAAACAGCCCCGAGAGGTAGTTTTAGACCTTTTTCAGGGCTCTACCAGCAAAGCCAGACAGGCCCAGTTTGGGACAAGTTTCCTTAAATCAGAACTTACATCATTCTTATAGAATGAGGTCAGTAAACAATATATCACCCCTAATGTACATTATTTCCACTTCTCTAAATGAGATGATAGACTATACAGAATATTAGCTCCTGGAAATTGGGTTATATAATGGCTCGGGTTACACACAACGTCTATGACAACTACCGTACATATTCAACATGCAGTATTTATTTCTTAAACGTTGCCATAGAGTCCATGAATACAGTTGAGACTAATCGATGTGATTATAATCCTAGCAAAGATGTACAGTACTGTGATATATTACATTCCAAGCAAGGTATGAACAGAACTGTTTGGGTTGGGCAAAGGTCTGTTTGTGATCCTGAAATCTAGCCTTAGGTTGCTGTGTTAACTCTTGAACACAGTATAGAGGGCTTAAAAGGTGCCAGAGCTAAGGCTATGCCTTTGACACTGAAAGATCACCCGGTCAATATGTTTTGAGTCCCCTGGAATGTCAAATAATTCCTGCATCTCTGAGTTAAGAGCATGGGGTCAGAAATGTGTGTGCGAGTGGTGAAGTGAGAACTATAGCCCCCGTGCCCGAACACAGGAACCACTGAAAGATTGGCTGGGGGCCAGCCAGGAGCAGAATTTAGCTGGTCAAATAGGATACATATCAACAACTCCACTAAACTTGTAACAAGCCCAAGTGATACTTTCTCAAAGCCCTTATGTATCCATTGTGGGAATCCAGCCTGGCCACGAGTGAAACATTACAATTTGATAAAGTTTAAATGTCTGTATTGAGTGATAGGTGAATATAAAGTATAATGCATACATAATTATACTTGGTTGGTATTTGACGCTTAAATAGAACATTGTATTTGTGATGTATGCATGATTCTCTACAACTCCACTTACACACAACACTTCATGGGCCTTGTCCAAGTAGGGTACATTTGAACTAATCTTGTCCCACTCTGAACCTGATCACCTATGGGGCAAGGAATGAGAAGAATGCTTTGTATATTAGGAAAGAGTGTTATTCACCCCACTGGAACACATTATGGTCCTTTGTTACCTTTGACAGCCATATAACAGATGTGAACAAACAGTCCTCATCCTAACACTTAGAGCATGTGCTTCCTTCTAAACCAAATTATTTATTTTGTGGAACCATAGCGAAGCAATCATAGAAACCACAGAGGTTTGTCTTCAAATACGCTTCAAATTTCAACCAATATACAGGACAATTCTGAAAGATTCAACTATTACTTTATATAACATGTCACATAAGAAGTCTTTTACTCTTAAAAGTAGACTGTTAAAAGTAAATACTATAAAAAAGCAGTAAAAAAAAAAAAGTATATGCTTATACAGTTGCCATTCTCAAAAATGTGATCGCAAGAGCTTCTTTTTCTAAAGTCCATCAGTGTTAACACATTCCCCGTCGATCACTCTCTAGTGCCCATTGACGTTGGTGTCAGTGGCTCAGTGACCAGGTCTTCAGAGATTGCACGGCTTATTTTCAAGACACTGTCCTCTCCATGAGGATCCAATGGACTGGTGTGTCCAGATCCCATTTGCTGGTACCAGCTCTGTGACAGCTGACACTGCTCCAGCAGCATAAGCAGCTGCTCCTCTGCTAGGCTTGGTGACTCATTCTGGATGGAGACATGAATACTGTACATATTATGCATGTATACATACACATGCATACAGGTGCGCATAGTGGATCATGCAGTAAGTGCATATACGTTCTATTAGTCAATATGGTTAGCATTTGTGAGCACACGTCTCTCTAACACACACACACACGGACACACAGACACACACAGACACACACAGAGACACACAGAGACACACACACACACACAAACACCTGTGAGAGTCGAATGAGTTCACACATCCTGTCCTGACCTAACTTCAGATACATCGCTGCTTGTAACTCCGTGAAGACCTTTCTCACAGTTATTATCATGACGTCTATATCATGATGTATCGCAATGACACTTCTTCAGTGCTATCTGACTGGTGTATTGCACCATCGTGAAGTTCCCTTGCATAGAGTTGGATTCCCTGCTTCCCCATCAGGACTTGTTCAGTTGGACATTGTTCAGTTGGACAGTTGTTTTTTTGTACTGGTAAGCCTCCTTGTCTTCATGCGGATTCTTCTGAGACTTCTTGTGAGTTCCAGGAGAACAGCCAACTTCAAGGAACTGTGTTATAATGAGGACAGCAATCGGAATTTCAGAAGTAAATTATTTTCCTGTGAGCGATATCCCAGAGTGAGCCATTTGGCAACTACAACCATAATTTAATCTTGGAAATGTACTTTTATGTGCATATTCATTCCTTTATCTTACAAATACAATAAGATGCTTATTTAGTTGAAAAATAGTCTTTAAACAAATTTCCTGGTAAGAGTACATCATTATTTTGTTTAGGCAGCTGCAATTTTAAAGAGTCCTATCCCTAAAAAGGATACTCTTGATATGAATTTATGTAATTTATGTTTGGAATATCATTTTTATATGGATTAAGTTAATTCCTTTATTTAATGAATACGATAAAAAATGGCTTAGTTGAAAATAAGTGTCCAAATTTCCTAATGAGAATACACTAGGAAATGCACTAAAATGCTATCAAGGAGCATGCCTTTAAACCTGCCATGTCAATAGCACCCATTTTCATGATTCTCTCTACAGGTGCTAGATACTCATTTACTATTCCTGTCAGCCCTATACTAGTGGTACCCATCTGAGTCTTGACACAGACTATGGCCTTGTATTTACACTGCAACCCGGTGCCTCACTCAAGACAAATTCACACATTCCTGTGTCTCGTCTTTCCCCCGCAGGACAAAGCTAATACTCTATATAGATCGTCTGCATTACTCCTCTGACCCGTTTGCCCCCAGACACTCCTTAGCCTTCTAGCCAGGACAAAGTTGCTGATAAGCATCGCTCCCCACTCGAACCTGAAACATGTTCAAAGTTCTTCCGAAGATAATGACCCCCCCTTAAGATAATGATGCCCGTGGGTGTTGTCCATTTATGAACTTAGTAATTACCAGCACTGGTGTCTTCTTATTAGAATGACAGCAGGCTAATGTCACCAATCTAACCTTAATGCCACCTGCTGCTGTGATGGTAGAACATAAACCACCCCCTACCTGTAGACTTGACCTTCACCTCTCAATGACCGAAGGAGATGAAAAGAGCTGTAGCCTTTTAACTAGCATGTGTGTGTGTGTGTGTGTGTGTGTGTGTGCGTGTACAGTAATACATTTGCCAGGTGTACTCAAAATGTAATAAAAAAATCACATCTGTGATGTAACAGCAACCTTTAAGACATAAATAAGCCTCTACAGTAACTTGAGCTGTACACAATTGAATCTGCTGGTCATTTGCAGCAGTAAGCATGCCGCCATTTAAAGTGTTTCGTGAACTAGGCAATAAAACCGTTTTTCACTGATCTGTGTATATTAATGGCCAAAAATACCACTAATCAATACCAGACATTGTTGACATGGAAAATATACGTGAGCCTTTCTTATGGAGAAACAGGTGAGGGACATTAACCCCGGTTCTCTGAAACCTTAGTTCAGTATTTCCACCATGTCATGTCGAATGCAGAGTGAACTTGTATCAAAGCGTCTGACTTCAGGTACAGAGTGTCTAGCCAGACAGTTCAGTGAATGAGTGATATGTGTTCCATGCTCCTGCATGTCTCTGGCCTGTCTCTACAGCGGCTGTTGAGCAACAGTGTTTCAGCTGCTTCAGTCCCTTTTCAGTCCATGGCTCTGCTAGCAGCCCAGATACCACATCTATTCCAGAAAATATCAGAATAAAGTGCTGCGTTGACATTAAAACAATCCAAACAA
Source organism: Amblyopsis hoosieri (assembly GCA_027564755.1). Classification (NCBI taxonomy): domain Eukaryota; kingdom Metazoa; phylum Chordata; class Actinopteri; order Percopsiformes; family Amblyopsidae; genus Amblyopsis; species Amblyopsis hoosieri. The sequence continues at coordinate 40,576 of JAODUE010032877.1, forward strand.
AATAGGAATGCACTTGTTCTGGATAGTGCCTTTTGCACATAGGCGAGAACATGGACATCAAGCCAAGTTAGACACTTGTAACACACAACATAGTAATACAGTACATAAATATTCCTGAGTGATTAAAGCTTCTAAACATTATTCCAATATTTTAAGCCTGGGAGTTTGTTATCCAAGTAGGCATATTTGCATTGGACTATCTATTCTGTGTGATTTCCACATGCAGCCCCCAGTCAAACTCGAGAATGCAGATGGCCAGTGTGGAGCAGGCTTTGGCAGACTTCCTCCGAGCCATACATCCTTCAGCAGACATGTGAAATACAAGGCTGAGCAACAGCTCCATATTTAGCCCTAATGCTTCCTGTTAGGAAAGGTCACGTGCCTTACTGAGAGCTTACCTGCCAGACTATTAAACTGTAGTGTATAGCTATAGCACAGAACACAGCAGAACATCTGCTTATCAAGCAAGCCTACAATAATAAGGGAATAACGAGGAACCAGGGAAGAGAGAACACATTATAATGTTGTGGTTAACGTATAATGAAACTATTCAGATGCTAGCTGGATACAATAATATATAGAGGTAAAATGTGGTAAAATATATGGCAAATTGCTATTATTATTATTGAAAACGGTGAAACCAACCAACCAAGTACCAGTGCCAACAGCATAATATGAGACCCATTCAATGTGCTGCTATGAGTATCTCAAAAAATAGTCAGTTTCTGTATCAGAAGGTTACACTACACTATAGTAGCAGACACATAGCCATGTTTCTGACATGTACTGTATGTTATTTTGATTCTGCTAGGCTAGGGTATTAATCCTCCAGTAGCATCCAACATAACCCACAAATCATCCTTAACCCAGATGGTTATACAGACTCAAAAGTCTGTTCTCCAAGTCTGCCATCTACCTTCCATACCTGTAGGCATTGTCATGCCATTAGCTTTTCAGTGTGAATCTATCCCATACATCTCTGTCTGGTCTATGAAACATATGGGGAAATGGGAAACTTTCAACTTTTGTTAAGTGATATACCTTTGTTCTTGGTGTTAAAATACATGGTGCAACAGTGACAAATCACTTTCTCTGTTTTCATTTGGATTTGATACATCATAATTTTGGCGGGCTCTACATGGCTCATGCCCTTCAGGCAGGGGGTTGGGTTGCTTTTTTTAAAAACAGTGGTGGGGTGCTGACCTCGGACCTTTAGAACGAGGCAACGTTTGTTAGCCACGGTCTCGATTATCCACCAGAAAATACAGTACATTTAGAAAATACCAACGCCGCTCTGCCTTCAAGCTATATGCCTCACTACACACCCAGGGGTTCAGGGCCAGTTTAACACTATAGCGTGAGCTGCTCCTATTACAGGGCCAAGGGCTCCAGTCACATACCTCAGGTTTCTGACAGACAAATCTGCTAAAAGAGAGGCTAAGTCTTCATTCTAAAGTGTGGCCTGTCAGATTAGATGAGTTAATGCTATTATATAATATAGCCTAGCTACCGTACCTTAAAGTTATTGTGCAGTCAGTTAAGGAACTTTTGACATTTTTGTGGGAGCGTTTCAAAATCTATTATTAAATACATTACGCTAATTACGTCGGCATCTTGTATACACATTCAGTTTACATTCTAGATTATTTCATATTACTGGGCTCCGCTCATTTCCATATTAAAGGACGCATGAAAATCTGTCAATTTTCAGGTTAAATCATACAATCATATCTGAAAAATGCAACCAAAATGACAAATGTTAAATCTGGTTAAATCTAATTTTAGGTCAATGGAAATATAAACATCTGGCGACTTCCACTGTTATGACAAACTAAAATGAAAACATGATGTTCTGATTAACATTTAGTTCTGATTGCCTTCCAGTAGGGATCCTGGCTAATGCTGACCTGTTTACACTGGAAGTGCCATGCCCAGGTTTATCCGACCTTACGGTACGTGGCAAGGCTGGGTATCCTGCTGAAGTTCACCTTTGAATTCTGCTAAATAAGATGACAAGAAAGTGAGCAACAGACTAATATACTGTAACTATCCATTTGTTTTAGTTAAAGGGAAAAGCGTCATCACACAATGGAATACAAATTGGGCTTGGACAGTTGTTTCTAGCTTTACAATTGCTTTCTTTGTACGAGGAATGCCTAAGTTCTGCTGCAAAGTGAACTGATATCACAGCAGGGAAAGATGGAAAATATGAATGGCAAAGAAAAGGGTTTCAAAGAGTGTAGGGTTTGGGGGGAGTGACGTGCATTTGTGATGTAGCTGAAACCAATAGTTTTAATTAATAAAACATTGCAAAAGGGTGAGAGAAGATGATTTCACACGTTACACAGACACAGCTTGGTATAGCTCATCTCTGGGCATCCATCTCTGTATTGCATTTTGAAGATCGCTTTCAAACACTTCCACTGAAATGTGTTCTACTCCGGTAGCAGCTCAGACTAAACATGTTTGAGTGAGAACATGTTCCTCTCCATTCTAAAGGTATTTGGATCCAATGTTGATTCTATCCATTCTTGGTATAGTTTATAGTCATATTTTACTTTGGTAAAACACTGTCATTTTACAAATACACACACCTCATGTAACCTGTTCTCAAAATAAACATAACTCTGGCACTAATGCTTTTTCCTCCACTCTTCATCAAGAGTAGGCAGACCATCTCTCTCTCTCTCTCTCTCTCTCTCTCTCTCTTTGATATACAGTAGTATTGTAGTGTGTGTGTGTGTATGTGTGTAAATACACAAATATGATAGGCTTCACATTTTTACAGGCAAATTTATGCATTTATGTGTCATCTGTTAACTCTAAATTAATCTAAATAACAAATTAGCCTTTCTTCCTGAAACTATCTGAGAGCTGCACACGCATCCACTACAGTAGCTGGTGCATTACACTTGAAGTGGGCTGCAAGAACAATTATGTGAAGAAATATGTGAGTACAAAGTAAGATGTTTTATGAGCTGTGCAATTGTTTCAAATGAGCTCCCAGACAAATTCCATACAATTAAATCTATTTCAAAGACTTGAAACACTACGAATATACACTAAGTGACCATGAGAATAAACTTACATTTTACTCATTCACTGACTTTTAATATCTAGTGATCTAGAAACATATAAATTGCTACAACACAAAGCTAAGTGTAATGAGCGTGTCACAGCACCAGCAGTTAAGGCTTGGTGGTTTTGTTGTTTCGTGATCATGATGTGAGAACAGCTTCCTCACGAAACATGACATAATTAGCAAAGAAATTCCACTTGACTCTTCTTAATTAAGTCGCCATTGCATGGCAAGGAGCCTTCTTTGGTGTAAGGGTGTGGTAGTCTCTCTTGACTGAGAAGAACGTCTTATGTTTATATTAAGCATGCATACATCATACTGTGGTTGAGCTCTGAGGGGGAAAAGCAGTGTAAGGGAATTATTTCTTTGGAGTGAACTGCAATGTCGTGACCAAGCACACTGATTTTCTGCTGTACAATGTCAAACATAGGTGACAATTAAGATAGTGTAAGTTGTGTTTAAAAATAAAGCTTTGTTTACACACTTTTATGTTGTTAAATTGATACAATATTGAAAAAGACCAGTAACTAAATAAAGAAATAAAACGAGTGACTAACTGGAGCCTGAGCCTAAAGAAATATTTCATCACCATATTCAACAATATCTGAAAGTAATTTGGGTTCATTTCTCAGTCATGACTTTTTCTATGTTCCTCTGTGTGTGTGTGTGTGTGTGTGTGTGTGTGTGTGTGTGTGTGTGTGTGTGTATGTGTGTGCACGCATGAGTGTAAGTGTGAGTGTAAGTGTGAGTGTAGCTGCCTTTAACTCACAGTTCTCTCCTGGCCCATGTTCAGTATTACCAGCTGCTTCTGGATGTCGTGTAGACGCAATTCCTGCTTTCTCTCTTCCCTCAGATGCTTCAGGACCCCCTCCCCCGGCGGTGGGGTCCCGCTGGGGTCCCGATCAGCCACCAAGGCTTCTTCCTCCTGACACAGAACGGGATGTCAAAAAGAAGCTCAAAACTGCCCAATACTTATTATCATATTATCATGAGTATCATGTGCATATAACGTTACCCATAGACGGATTAAGCCGTCCATGGGCCCTGGGCACAGGAACGTGCTGGGCCCATCACCCACAGACATAATACTGTA
>JAODUE010032878.1:0-21045 GCA_027564755.1 Amblyopsis hoosieri
CGAATAGGATAGAAAATAGCTTTATTTATTTAAAAAATCTATTCAGTTGTATTGTATTTTATTCTATATTTTAAGATAATCAAAATTCAGTACAATTATTGGGTCATGGCTTAGCTGTTAGCCTACTGTGCAAACCCCAAGCACTATTACCAGGGGACCTATCATAACTTAGACCTCCTGGAACGCCAATGTACTGTATCTTTTCTTTGAGTGCATACTGTCCCTGATGATCATGTAATATATATTTTAAAAAACAACATTAATGCGTGACACTGATAAAGGACAGGCCTTGTGTATTGTAGCAAATATATAGTTTGGAGACCTGTTCCGGTCTCTTACGCCCATTCTGCAGTCATATACAGTATACTGTATGTGGAGAGAAGGGCATGAGGAAAAGAGAAACACAGAGGAGAGAGAGGAGAGGGTGGGGGTGAAGATGTATTTTCTAATCAAGGAGAGTGCCTCAAGTCTGAGCCGTCTAACCTGTCTTCTCTCTAGGTGCCTCTCAAACACACACACACACCATAGTGTACAGTACGTAGACTACTCACATATAGAACTCACGCACAACCTTAACATCATACACATACAGTACAACTTCCACAAGTGTTTTACAGTAACAGCTGTACATAGCTTCCCTTCTTGGAAGCAAGATTTTAGTGTGGCACCCCTCACTAAATACCAGACATCACCACACCCAGAGAATCACATCGCCGTTAACAACCGAGGTAGCAGATTTATGTCTCCATGTCCACCGTGATCCATCATCCATTAAAGGGGAACAAACACTACAATATGGGCTTAGAATTCCCCTTGTGGTTGAAGTCACAAATTAGAAAAACAAAGGTGAACGCTTTCAAACAGTTTGCTTCGAATTCACTGCAAATGTGTGCGAACCTCTAGCGTAGCCACGGGTGTGCCAGGGTATGCCTGTGCCACCCGAAGAGGCAGCTGGCACACCCAGAAATCAAATGCAGAAACAGAATACATTTTTGTTATAGTCTCGCTAAAAGGTTTTGTACGAACATAGGCTATTATAGTTGAAATACTAATTACTAATTATAATAGCCTTTAAACTTAAACTTGTTAATTCTAAATGTCTTTAGTCAAAAACAACAACATCATCCATCCACAGTTAAAAAGTGTATCTTATGCGTTGATTGCCACTGCGAGCATCACACGGGAGTAGTAGTAGTAGCCGGTGTCGTGCCCAAATGTGGTTGTCCGATAAAAAGTGATTGTTGTCCGCATCTGCAGCTGCTATTATCTGTCTGAAACAGTCAAAACTTGCAAATAAAGGCCTAATCCTACTTTTACGTCAGTGGTAGGTAGTTTATGTATTATTTCTGCTGTGTCCTAGATTATAATTGATCGTTTCATTTTCACCAGTTTAAAATGTGGGAATATAACCATTAAATTAACTTTTCCATAAGATTATCACTTTTTATTGGACAATCACTTTTGTGCAAGAGTCACGGCACCTGTCAATGCTACACCTTCAGCAGATAATGCGACAATAGTTTAACTAAATGAAAAATAACTCCCCATTTACTTTGTATTTTGATCGCATTGCTTGTTACAAGCACTTCCGTGGTCATCTCATGTTCAACAGTGGACATTTATTTTCATCAAACATCCATAACCACTTCGCTGGCGTGATGTGACCCTTGTAGGCCTATGCCTATTTTTTTTATTTAGTTGATACGTAAATAATGATCGCACATATTGACGTTTAATGGAATGTGGTGTTCGATGTGGCACACAAGTTTTTCAGGGGCACACCGACAGTCTTTTTCTTTTCAAGCCATACAGATATATACATTCTCATTATAAAAGTGTCACCACTTTGTTAGTGTTACCATTTACAGAGACAGGGCTGTGTAGAAACACCATATTATTTGCTCAGCATGCACACATAAAAGGCAGCTAGCTGTTGAGTCAATATTAACTTAATTTGACAAAAAGTGTATTATCTACAATCACTGACTATAACTTTAATTGGCTTGAATTACAATCAGACCACATTTCAGAAACCAGTGACCTGAATCAGACAAGGAAATGCATATTGTGCTGACTTGTACAGGAATTTCATAATTACTTTGGCGCAAAGGGTACTGCTACTGTAATTAGTTAATTGCAGCACTGGTAAATGCGAACTCAATGTTGAACCACTATGGGGCAGTCATACTAATTAATGGGTGTGGTTTTAAGTACTTCTGACATATGTCATATGCCATCATAAGGGTTAAAGGCAGGCGGGCCAGTCATTCTTGCTAACTTCTTCTTCTAACTCAAATCAAAACAGTATCGCTTCGTGGTCCTCCGCGGCGGCGTATCGCGCGTCGAAATGCATTTTGAAGCAAAGCATGGTGCTACGGCTTTGTTGATACGAGCGGTGTGCACCACTTTCTTTATATCTTTGTTTATGTTGCTATTTACGGAACCAGGGCTGCTGAGTAAAAGTATCACAACATTTTTTCAACACGCAAAGAGAATTGTAAGATAGCGAAATGTGAGGTGATATTTGGTGAATTTAACAAAACGTGCATTAGCTTACGTTTAGCTTGCAATAGCTGCCTTTACCTTTAGTTGACATTAATGCTGAAATACCCCAGCATTCACGTGAGCTATTAGCATCATGGCTCCCGTCTGAATGTGTTATGGAGTGTCCACCATGGAGGCAGTATAGCAACCCAAACCCCTTCCCACAGACAGGTTTACCCACTTGATCCAACACTGCAGCACACCTCCCTCACCTGAATAATCACATTCTGCTCTTTTCCTCTCCTCCTTTTTTCCATCCCCATCCCTGGTCTCCATCAGCCATGTGCCTCAGCATAATGGATAGTAGTTGTGAGTGAATTAAGGAGGATTAATAGGGCATAGGCAGCAGTGGTAATATATTATGGGCCACAGCGAGACACATAATCAATATGGAACCACCTTAAAGATGCAGGGAGTTATCCATGTTGTTACACTAGATTTCTGTAAAGCATTTGTTTTTGTTTTGTTATGGACTTTAAATATTGTGTATGTTTTAAATATTCTGTCAAACACATTCTATGAGTAAATTATGTTTTGCATATGTGAATTGAACAGCATCTGTATGCCATACATACAGTATCTGTATGATTCATCATTTACACTATAGTATATGTACTGCTAAACTAACATGCAAAATATTATGTATAGAATATGGATAGGAAATGCTGCCTTTTCAATATCATTCTTCACTTTTGTTTCTGCTTGTTAACAATGCCAAACTCCTTTGTATGTGGAAAACATGCCTAGCGGAACAAATCACATTCAGGTTTAGATTCTGGGAAGGCACTGGCAGAGAGAAACAGCTTTCTCAGGGCATAAGCCTAGAAGCATGAGCAGGCAGAAAAAGAGCCAGTGAAATAGCTCTCCCAGGCTAATCTCTAATGGTCTGTTCAGATGGCTGAGTGCTGCTGATACAGACATATTATCTAATTGCTGCTGCAGAGCCAACACTGATTGGCCGAGCAAATCAATCTTTTTCCGAATTCATTCTCCTCCTTTATACATTTGCTGTCAATTTTCCTTTCTCTTTGCTCCCGTAGTCGTTTTGTATCTAAGCTAGTAAGCCGTTCATAAATGTCTAAATGAAGACTTCTTCCTCATCTGTTTATATCTATTCTAATCTCCATTTATAAAATCTGGCGAGGTAGTAGCCACTATCTTCCAATGAAGGTTTATTTGAAAGAAAAAAAAAAAAACAAGAAAATATGATAAATTCTATATGAAAAATATTGTTTTGATGCAAACATTTGTCAAACTGTATCTGACTCAGTAGAGGTAATATACCCATTTGGTGGGCAATGGTTAGTGTAGGGTTAATTGCCCATTTGCAAAACACATTATGCTTGGTAGCAAAGTAAACATACATATTATATCCATATGTAATATTGATTTAAATGAGAGGTTCAAATAATGTTTAGCATAATTTACTTCCTGATAGTTAAAATTGTCACATTATCATGTGGTCCATTGGCTAACTGTTTAAGTATTTAGAAATCACGATAGGCCTAAATCTAATTTTCTGCTGTAAAAGAGGAAATGCATTAGTCAGATATGTCTTAATGTGTTTAAATACACAATACTGTACTCACAAACCATGCTTTCTATCAGGTAATATTCACAACTTCAGTTATGTTAAATGGCTGCATCACAAGCCCAGTGAGACACGTCAGTGGTTGTTGTGTTAAAAAAGCCGGTCATTGTGCCAGAATGTCCAAACACCAGTACATGATGCCATTCCATTCCAGCACGTAACCACATCACACCAGTGCTATACTGTCCCCTAGCGGCTCAATATAGCAGGAGCTCAGATGCCAAGTAAGGTCTTGATCTCCTACTGAGATTCTGCTATCTGCTTACGGTTAATGAAATGATTTTCAAGACAATTATACATTTCATAATATGTATTTCAGAACTTTGCTTTAATGCTCCACATTTTATATAATAATTAAATTTATTTACACAAATTAGTAATCAATTACATATGAAACCAAAGAAATGTCCAGTAAGCTACATTTTGAATTGGTTAATAATAATTAATAAGAAAAAAAAAGGTGTTTGTTGTAACCTGGCAGTGTGGCTTGAGATAAACATGTCGCCAATAATTAAAGACAAAACATTCAACACATAACGGCACCTACTCCTTGACCCGTTTCAACAGATTTAAAGGCACTAGGAAAGGGTTTAGGGGGCAGACGAGCTCCTCCGGCCAGTTCTCAGGCTGTTTGTCTCTACTCTTGCTCTCACATGATTGGCTGTTTGGGGGTGAGGTTTTACATTCACCTTGTTGATCTGAGGCAGAGCCCACAGGACCAGAGCCATCAGCACAAGAACCCTCAGCACCAGAGCCCTGGGATTTAGTGCTGCTCTTCACAGCACAGGTGTCAACATTTCTCTTACTAGAATAAGAGTCTGCATGAAAAGGGCCATTATTGGCATCAAGTATTATATTCTGCTCCTCAGCAACTTCGCCTTCTGCTGCCGTGCTTGGTTGTTTACATGCATACATTTCCATGGCTGCTTTGTGGTTGGCAGGGTGAGAGAGACAGCTGTATACCTAAAAGACACACAGAAGTTAATGCCTTTTCAGATGGGAAATCATTCCCGCTCTCCATCCCGCCTTATGTCAAAGGCAGACACACTGTCCACAGTCGTGGAAGCAATATGCTGTGCTTTAAGGGAATCTGTGGAATCTGCACAGTAAACAGATAAACCCACCTACCTGTAATTTGAAACCCTTTTTAACATTGTAATAATTTTTATTATTGATCAATTATATGTAAAGAAATGTGGTGAATGATAGAATAGAATGTGCATTTTCTTATGGAAGAAGAATCCATACATTCTATAAACACGTCAACAAATTGTGTGCTCTTTCTATCTGAGGTAAAGTTATTATTGACTACTTGTGAGAACTGAGTGAAAAAACTTAAAAGTGCCTGTCTACTAATGTCATTGTGTGGAAGCACATGAACTTGAAGTCAAGAAGACCTCACAAGTAGTTTTAGGGCTAAAACCGGCTAGTCTCTGTTGCAGGCACGTTGGTGACAGTGAGGCTATTTCACTAATGAGGCTTAGTGAAATAGACAGTGAGGCTTATGTGACTGCTGGAGGGATTTAAGGCTCCAGATGAAGTCACCGTTGCTCCAATTCCCTTACATGTATTCGTTGCAATGGTTATGTCCAGACTTTGTACAATAGCTGTATGTGCAGAACACTGCCTTGTCTCCAATCAAATTGGCATTCACAAAACAACAGCAGCCTAAAGTTCTGCATGAGCAGAAGAACTATTCTATCAATCATGTTTACCTATCAGTTTATACGACCTGCTCTGCATCTGAATTAAATGTATATTGGGTTGGGCCTTTCTTTTCCAATTGAGGTTTTTATATTGAGCATTTTCATTCGGTTTGGCTTTTAACCGACGTAACTACTCTGCTGGTGATGAGGCATGTGTACCTGTATGAAATGTTGCTGCAGTTTGTTGCAGGGCAGCAGGGGGAGCTCCTGGGGCAGTGACATCAGGAGGTCCAACACCACAGCGCTCTCTGGATTAGGGAGAACAAGGAGGAGGAGGAGTTGTTGTTGAGCCTCAGACAGATTGGGTTATACACACACACACACGCACACACGTATAGTGCTGGGACGATTAGTCGACGTAACCGACGTCACCGGTTACGTAAATACGTCAATTTGCAAAACGTACCGTCGACTTGGCAATATACCTAGAACTGTATACTCAGATCTGAATTAAACAGTGCCGTCAATGGACTATGAGAGGCAGCTATGTGCTGTGAACACACAGTCAGTGTGTGTCATGGTGTGTGTGTGTAGCCTACCTACCCTAATACATCCATTGATGTCTCTGTAGCAGATCAACTTGGCCTGGCTTATAGACCGCGTGAGGTAAATACCAGGCTAGCAGCAGCCAACAATGTTAGCGCTGGCACTCTGCTAGATGCAGCGCGTGACATGCACGCATTGTACTGAAGCGTCAACTAAAACATTGCGGGACACGGTGAAAGTGCTACACGCGAACACTGACCCATTGAAGCGCAGAGAAATAGCGGAGCTGTTTTCGTTTCGTGCCCATTGTACACGACGTGTGAGAACACAAAGCATGCAGCTCCGCCTATCTGGCGTGGTCTCTGCTTTGTTAAAAGCACGGCATGCTAGCTTGCTCTACAATCTCATCGATCTGGGCCATATTACTTGTGTGTTGTCCTAGAGGTCTGATTCGACAGTACTGGTGAGAGAAGTAGAGAATGGGGGGGGGTTCATGCATCTGCTTTGGTGGGTGTGGTAGATTTGATTAAATGCACTAGTTTTAGTTATTCCTGACTGTTAGAATTAGTGTTACTCAAACTGCACACATTTTACTGTAAGATTCTTTTTTTTGGGGAGTGCTAAGCTTGAGGTTGCACAATGTTTTGGTATTCCTGAAATGCATTTTATTTCACTTTATTTTGTTGTGTACTAAATGCATGTCAATCCTTTTTAACAAGCTCTTGCAGATTTAATGTTAATTAAAGACTGATTTTACATTAAAATATTAAAACCAGGTGTAGTCAGTGATTGTAATGTAATACACTTCATGTGAAGTTAAGCAAATCCGCTCATGGTTTGCTAGTCATACTTTTTGATCAAATCGTGCAGCCCTAGAAGGGGGCACACAGCATTGGTTGGCACAGCGCTGACACTATATTTTTGTATACTTATAGTTTCCTTTATTCTATCATTCTAATAGTGCTTTTTTATTTTAGCGAGTTTCACGTAAACAAACGTATGGGTGGAATCATGCCTCACTTTGTTCCATATCATAAAGGTAAGTTGCACAAGCAGGCTGGAGGAGACTGGCTTCAGTAGAAAAATCAGCCACTCACCCATGGGAGTAAGAGTGCACTCCTTCTTCTCTACAGCACTGAGGTAGCAGTAAAGCTTCTCAAAGTCCACCGTGCACATGGGGCTGTCAAACTTAGCAACGGAGGGGGCCAGGGAGATGGGCGCTGATGCGGTACTGGCAGTTGGACTCTCAGTCCCACCCGAGTCCCTGGTAGGTCCTGTGGGCTGTACAGAAGCTTGCTCGCTGTGCTTAGCCAAGGCCAGGCCACTGGAAACTGCTTTAGCAGCATGAATGGGCTTCTTTCTTCTACCCCGCTTTGCCGGGCCACCGGTGGCTTGGTCACTAGAAGGGGCAGCAGAATGCGGTGGCGGTGTGGACGATGCTGGGGCATTTTCTAGTTTGCCTACACGGGCCGTGGAAGCTGCAGACTCACACGTGGTGAGGAGCGGATGCTGCTGTGCGACGGCTCCAGCTACTAGGGAGGGGCCCGGGGCGGGGCTCGTGGTCGGGCTCTTGGGTTGGTTGCGCAACATGAGCACAGGGGTTGCCTTGGTAATGCCATGGAGTTGACCTAGGAGAAAAAAACGATGTATGAAGTCACCACTAGTTTTATTGTAGGAAATGTAGGATATTTTAATCATACACACATACGTACATACATATCTGAACAATAATATACAAATGATATTAAGGTAAATGCTCATCATGTTTTGATCAGTCTAAAACATGTTTATATAATATATGGAACAAAAACAATGCATTGACATTGTCCACTGAGATACATGTTCTGCCATTGGTCTAAGTGGCATTTCATGTTTGTACCTAGGGTCAGGGTCTGTGGTGCAGCCCTCAATAGGATGGCACCATCGCCACGGGTCTTCTGTTTCACGGGGTTGTGGTTACGGGGAGGATGTGAATTCCTAATGCTACGTGGCTCTGTTGAAGATACCATGAACGTCTGGTAGGGGGACATAGAGGGTATTGTCACAAATAAATACACTTACATAATAACAGTTGTTTACAATGACAATATACTGTATCATACAAGTTATGGAAACATTAGGGGTGTAACGGTACGTATAGAATCATTTTGGTACAGACGTTCAAGACAAGCTGTCTCAATAAGCCGTTACAGCAGAGACCACTTATTATGTAACCTGCTGCTCTTGTACGTAGACTTGGCCAGGTCTCTCTTGTAAAAGAGATTGAAATCTCAATGATTCTTCTACCTGGTTATCATCAGAATCTATGGCCCAATATTGGATGGATTTTTGGTTCTAATGACAAATTGTCCATAACTAATAATATATATAAAAATGAATTAAGTCATTCATTTAAAAAATGAAAAGGAGACTCTCAGAGCAGTGCCTTGCTTAGGGGCCCAAGGGGTAGTGTTACATGGGTAACAGGCAGGGACACAGAAGAGATAGCATCATTGCATAGCATCCCTGTGTGAATCGCAGGGGCCCCACCCGCTATACCACATTTTAAATACCAGGGCTATATCAAATATTACAATTGTATACCTATGCAATTATGTATGGAATTATGCATGCACCATTTATTTCCCTATAAAAACATATACATGCTTGAACTTTCAAAAACTTCTAAAACACTTTCACCAATTAACCAGCAAACCTGTTGACTGTACCTGAGAGAAAGCACTGGAGACGGGTTCTTCCTGTACCCCAGCCACTATAGAGGACATGTCTACCCACAGGTCAATGTTGTTTTTGACCTTTCTCTCCTCTCGTACCTGCTTCACCAGTTCAAATGTCACCAATGAAATGATCTTTGTCTTCAGAGCTTCCACCACACTGTGAATCTAAAGGGAGGTCGACATGTGGAACATTAGCTAAAGCATTACAAGTTAGCTTAGTTACTACTAGGTAATGGTATGATAAGGTATGGTAGCTCTAGCTGGATTTGGCTAACACATAAACACTACTAACCAATCAAGCTACAGTGGACGTTACATAACCTACAGGACACGAAATCAGGGACCCTCCTCTGTCAGGGAACACCAACACACACACTATATTGCCAAAGGTATTGGGACACCCCTCCGAATAATTTAATTTAGGTGTTTTAATCACTTCCATGGCTACAGGTGTATTAGAGCACCTAGGTATGCAGACTGCTTCTACAACATTTGTGAAAGAATGGGTCGCTCAGGAGCTCACTGAATTCAAGCGTGGTACTGTGATAGGTTGCCACCTGTGCTACAAGTCCATTTGCGAAATGTCCTCACTACTAAATATTCCACGGTCAACTGTTAGTGGTGTTACAACACAGTGGAAGTGATTGGGAACAACAGAAACTTAGCCACAAAGTGGTAGGCCACATAAAATTACAGAGCGGGGTCAGCGCATGCTGACGCGCACAGTGCGCATAAGTCAGCAACTTTCTGCAGAGTCAATAGCTACAGACCTCCAAACCTTCGGATTAGCTCAAGAACAGTGCGTAGAGAGCTTCATGGAATGGGTTTGCATGGCCGAGGAGCTGCATCCAAGCCTTACATCACCAAGTGCAATGCAAAGCGTTGGATGCAGTGGTGTAAAGCACACCGCCACTGGACACTAGAGCAGTGGAGACGTGTTCTCTGGAGTGGCGAATCCCCGGCCCCTTAGTTCCAGTGAAAGGAACTGTTAATGCTTCAGCATACCAAGACATTTTGGACTATTTCATGCTCCAAACTTTGTGGAAAGTTTGGGGATGGCCCCTTCCTGTTCCAACATGACCATAAAGACATGAATATGCTAATTTGGTGTGGAGGAACTTGACTGGCCTGCACAGAGTCCTGACCTAAACCCAATAGGACACCTTTGGGATGAATTAGAGTGGAGACTGCGAGCCAGGCTTTCTCATCCAACATCTGTGCCTCACATCACAAATGCACTTCTAAAATAATGGTCACAAATTCCCATGAACATACTCCTAAACCTTGTGGACAGCCTTCCCAGAAAAGTTGAAGCTGTTATGCGACAAAGGGTGGGCCAACTCCATATTAAACCTTATGGATTAAGAATGGGATGTCATTAACCTTCATGTGCATGTAAAGGCAGGCATCCCAAAACTTTTGGAAATATAGTGTATATATACAGTGAGAGAGAGAAAGAGAGAGAGAGAGAGCATAACAAGTCCAGTTTTGCCCGGGTGATTAGCAGAGGCTGTTGCCAAATTCAATTTGAGTGCTTCCTCTTTAGCGTGTGACATTCATCTGGAAGATAAAACAACTGGGATCCCTAGGACCAGTAATTATCCGCCCACCGCTCCTTCAGAGAATACGGTACAATTAAAACTTTATCGCTGAATAATCGCCTTGCTGGGCGCTGGGATTTAATGACAGCAGGTGTTAAGGAGCTAGCCCTCAGGAGCAGAATTAGTCCTTGACACCCCTGTTACTAATTATTGTCCTCGTTTCAGAGATGGTTAATGGCACCCAGCTCTGACGAGCTTAAAGGGATCATTTGGATCTGTATAATGTACGCTCCTGTTTTCTACTCTCCCATCGCTCAGTGTAAATTTCATGATAATTAATGCATCACAGATATTATATTCTCTTACAGCTACACCCAGCTAGAAAGGCAGTAGGCTACATTTCCATTCATCTACAACACCCTAAACATAATGTATCTTATACTGTAATAAACAGCACTAAGCACTAATTTGACATCTATAACGTAATATGCCCCCCCCACACACACACACACTCCCTATAGACGTAAAACTCAAGTACACAAACATGCGCAGACCTACTCCCTTTGCAGCTTTATCTCACACACAGAAAAAGTGTTTTGAGAACTTCACAAAAGTTTAAATTGAGAGGATATAGGCTACATGCTTTAGGAATTTTAATAGAGCTGTGTCAGATGTGCTATTGTCATTATGCGAGTCACAACTCGGGGTCTCTGCAGTTAATACTTTTCCCTCTTCTGAGAATGCTAATCAGACAGAACTGCAGCTGTTTTTGTTTTTTTTTGGTCAGTATATGACACATTTCTCCTGTTCTGAGTTTTGACAGTTTGACTGGCTAAATCATCACTTTTAGACTAAATGACATTTAAAATGTTTGGAATCTGACAAATTATATCAAAATATTTATGTGCTGTTAAGTGCATACATTATTTTAGACAGATTCCAAATATAGTAGTAAACATGCAAAAAAAATTTGCATTGGTGATTTACATTACTATTATTCATGTGGAGCACAGTACAGCCCAACTTGTCTTGGCACCAAAGCAATTGAAAGAAACTGAGTGCATTTGAAAAGTTTTGCCTCCAGAACAAGATTACAAATACTTGCTCGAAATGATTGACACTGCATCATGAAAACAAATTAACTTCAGGTGCTGTTTTTTATAGATAGCGGCTTTGGTTAGCTTGCAGAGACCTCTGTGCTTATGAACATCTGAAGCGGCCTAATGTAATGTTTCTCTAGTGTTTGTTTGTGTTTGTGGGGTTTTTTGTGGATCTTCTTAGAAATAATTTTCCTTGAGAGAATAACATTGTGGTTTAGCTCAAATCAAGGATGGGCTGTTTGGGGAAATTAGTTTGCTGAAGTAGCTATCCTTCAAAAGTTTGACATATTTTGCATGACAAACATAAATTGACATTATTTAAAATGAAAAAGCAGAGAGTTAATTATGTTTTGATTCCAGTGCATCCACAACAATCAGCCGTAGCTGTAGAACAAGACTGACACATTTAAAAAGAGAGTGAGAGGTCGCTATGTAACGATTGATCTCTAGTGGTCACTAAATACCAATTCATGTGCACCGACATTCAGAACACGAAATAAAACAGGAGCATTGTGGCCTGCTGCCTCTCGGAGTCTAAGAGCAGGGCATTAAGATGTCCCCACCAGTGGCAGAAAATTCATTATTTAGCTTGCTGGAGGGAGAATTTACCCAGTGTGACAGCTTTGCCCTTTATCCCTTTCCTTCAGAGGCAACTGTCAAGGAGAGGTCAGTTAATAGGTTCCCACTCTGGCCCATTCTTTACCCCTTGCCACTTGGGATTTGAACCAGAAACCTCCTGATTACGCTATAGTGTATCTCTGAGGCCATTTAACCCTGTTGAGTTGTACACTGTAATGACACACAATGAATCTACGGTTTCCCTGGTCACATGGGGGGAGAGGAGCAGTTATTGAGACTGGTGGCTGATATTACGCAATATTACATGAATCAGGGAACATGAAGCTACAGCAGATGTGTAACTTTTAATGTACAGTGTTAACATTATGGCATTTAGTATACTGTACATTTTATGTATTAGCATTAACCGTGACATTAAGGTGCCCCTAATAGGCCTTGGTGTTCTACTCCCTGTTGGACATGGGTTTAAGCAATGGGCCTGCCTGTAGCCTAGATATAGTTCTGTGGACACACAGCTTTGTGCAACGTAGACAATTAATTAATCCTCGTACGGACAAGTCTCAGCACTGTGTGGCAGTGTGGATCTGATGACTGTATGCAATAGAATGAGTGGTTTAAAATCACATCATCTATGCACAACGGTTTCCGATTAACAATATTGGTGTAATTGTAAGAGATTCATTTGGGAAGTCTTTTTTTTATATGCTTAGAAAACCAATTTGTGAGTTTATGCAATCTGTAGTGGCAGTGGACTTCAGCCTGTTGACCATGCGCAGTCAGTTCACATGGACACATCATGGACAGTGCATATGGACTGTGTGC
This sequence comes from Amblyopsis hoosieri, assembly GCA_027564755.1. NCBI lineage: Eukaryota > Metazoa > Chordata > Actinopteri > Percopsiformes > Amblyopsidae > Amblyopsis > Amblyopsis hoosieri. Next base: position 13,087 of record JAODUE010032878.1, read on the forward strand.
AGACCATGTCCGGAGAAGTATACCTTGGCCCTTGAGCAAGTTGTCTAACCCCTACCTGCTCCTTAATACTTGTAAATGTCCTCACTGCAAGTCCCTAAATAAAGGAGTCTGCCAAATTACAGTATGTTTTTGTAACATTACAAAATAAAGGAACCAGTTATATCTGCAACTCCAAGATCAAACCATTACTTTATGGCTTAGCCTATCGGATAAAGCCGCCAATACATACTGTAACTATACAACTATGGTTGGTTTATTTGTAGTGTTGTAGTTTATTAACAGTCTATCTGTCATTGAGGCACCCCCAAAGGGTGTGCATGGAACCCATGAAAGTCGGCTCATGTCGGCCTGTGACGCCTCAGCTTATTGCAGCTGATATATTCCTGTAGGCCACTGGAGGGTCCTTCTATAAACAACATCAACCTTTATATTCGCTGCACGCATTTGTTCTTGCTGTGGACACACACAGACCTTTCCACACACATACTCGAGTGCCATGAGGCATTATGCAGAAATATTCCTTGGCGAGGCATTTTCTCATACAGTACACTAATAGACTACTGTAGTGATGTTACTTGCAAACTATCCAAATCTTTTCACCAACTCTTTGGTATGAACGATGGGAACCCAGTCTATTTGGTTAGAGTTGCTTTGTGCACTGCATGGCCTACACTCCCCTTTACATAAACAGTGAGAACCAGCAGGCAGCCACAATCGGTATGTGTTACAGTACGTATTGCATTCAAGGCAAGGCAACTATATTTACACAACACATTTTATAGAGGGTAAATTCAGAAGAGGAAATTCACTGACAAAGCAGGGCAATAAGGTGTCACCTTGTGTAATGTTTGCAGATCATTGACGTTAGATCTGACAATATGAGGTTTTCAGTGCTGCTAAACCAAGTCCACACTTGCTAAATGAAATTATATTGGTGGGAGGTCTAAATTTGAATGTTATCCAAATGTTACTCTATAATTATCCTGGTGATTACTTCCCAGAAAAACCTAGTAACCTTGCCCCCTAAAAAATAAAAATAAGAATGATGAATGGCTCTTGATAGGAACGGTGCCACAGAGCTGTCATTCCCATATTAACAGCCTTTGGTGTGATACAAGCTGTGTATTATTGTTGGGCACATTTAAAAGGACAAAAACATGTATTCTGTTTTAGGATATGTAATCCATTGTAATGTAATGTAATGAAAAATGCAATTCTGTAACTGCTTATGCAAAAACAAACAAAAAACTAAAATAATTCTGCGACTGAGACCCACCTCCCACATCTGGATAGTCCCACAGAATTTAGCGCAGGGAGTGTTAAAGGTCAGTGTAGAACAACGTCTTGCTTGGCATCTATACACTCAGCCTGATAGCATGACATTATGTAAAAACGAATGAAGATGTTTTTTTTTTTTTTTTTTTAGGATGCGTGAGTCATAGACTGCAGTGAACACCCCAAGCTGACATTGTAGTGTTATTCAGTAGGGCACAACTTAGCTGTATGTATACACTGAGGACAGCTTTTCTCTGGTGAAAGGTCAGTTTTATTTAACTAGATTAAGTGCTAGTGCTCTGCTAAGGTCTCATTCAAAAGGTCTTCAGGGAATCCCCATGGTTGCATTACAGTACATTTCTATAAGTATGGGGCAGACTAGTGTACGTAGTGTTCTGGGTGTTGGACTCCCAGCTCCAATGTCTTAGGTTCCTGTAAGCATCCTTTTGCAAGATGCCTAACACCCTTACCTCCTCCTTGAAATACTGTACTTGTAATTACTGTATTTATTATGAAGAAAAATTATTAAAGATTAAAGTTGTAGTTAAACAATACTTTTAATATTTGCGTAACATTAGGAATCCAGTGAATTGACATTAATGAGTTAAGTAAAAACCTAATCAAGCCTAATGAAAATGAATAATGTGCTATTAAATCTGTAAAATATTGGTATTATACATGTCAAATGAAAAACCAAGCAAGGACCAAACTAGAAAAAGAGCATATCCATCAATACCCACCACCTCAAAATGTAAGTTATTTCCATTAAATGCTTACCTATTTAACAGAAACATTCATGCATATTGATTTTGGTTCAGATATCAACATTTGTTGAATCATGTGACCAGATTGCTTGCTTTGAACCACCATATGTTTAATTTACTTATTAACTGATAAAGGCAATTTAATGTATGTAGAGGAGACAACATATAAGCTTGTTACCCTGCAAGCTATAGCTCCCTTTCTACACCTCCCAGAGTTGCATTTTCCAAATGAATGAGGAGACAACTGACACCAGTGAGGTTGGTTGCTCTTAAGGTGATTGTGGCATACTAAAGATGTGTTCTTGTGGGGTCAGTTGGCACCGTAAGTACAATAATTAAATCCGTGGGGTTTACTTTTGCTGCTTTTATGATTATTTCTTTTTCATAATTAGTAAAAAAAAAGAAAAAGAGAATAACCATGATGAATTCATACATATTTTAAGACTGCTAATTTGTAAAATGGTAGTGTAAAGGATACCATACGTTTTCCTTTAGAACGCTTTACTCTTCTATGCATAGAACATAATACTACAAATAAAATAACATTAACATGACTTTATAACATAGCATGTAAAACATGAAAGGGTTTCATCTGAGTTAATACACCCTTCCAAATGGAGCTGCTATCAGAATGGAACATACAGTCCTTCCACACAAAAGGTTTAGACAGCAGCAAAGAAAAATATCTTTGAGTAATTACATTTTAAGGTGTGTAAATGGAATATTCAATATTAGATACTGTTGTGTTTACGTTTTAGGAGCAAAATGGCTTTAAAATTGTTTATAATTAAGGCATATGTGACATAAGTTAGATCTTTAGCGATATGCACTGTGTATTCCATAAAACATTGTCAGAAAATATATTTTAGTATTTAAACTTAAACTTCTCTCCGGGAACCATCACCTTATCGTGGTGGAGAGGTCTGGGTCACCAGCTTCCTCTTCATCCTATGGGCCTACCACTTGTGGGGGTCAGCTGCGCTGTCAAATGGGTGGCATGGGCCTCGACGGACCAGACCCGGGAGTCATCACCATTGGAGTTTACCCCGGTAGACGGGGTAAACAGGCGTTTGTTGTTAGACTTCAGTGCTAGTCATGGACTGTCTATAACAAACACCCTGTTTGAACATAAGGATGCTCTTAAGTGTACGTGGTACCAGAACACCCTAGGCCGAAGGTCGATGATCGGTTTTGTGATCACATGTTTTGCTGGCTCCAGACCACCATCTGGTGGTGAGTTGGGTCAAGGGGTGGGGGAACACTCTGGACAGACCTGGTAAGCCCAAACGGGTAGTGCGGGTGAACTGGGAATGTCTGGAGGAGGCCACTGCCTGTGAGATCTTCAACTCACACTTTCGGCGGAACTTCTCTTGCATCCCTGCAGAGGTTGGGGACATTAAACCTGAGTAGGCAATGTTTAAAGCTTCCATTGCTGAAGCTGCAGCGGAGAGCTGTGGTCTCAAGGTCTCAAGGTGCCTCAAGGGGCGGTAACCCTCGAAACCGTGGTGGACACCAGTGGTCAGGGAAGCTGTCCAACTGAAGAAAGAGGCCTTTCGGGATATGTTGTCCCGGAAGACTCTGGAGGCGGTTGCAAGGTACCGACGGGCCCGAAGAGCTGCAGCATCTGCCGTAACAGAAGCAAAGCAGCAGGTGTGGGAGAGGTTCAGAGAATCCATGGTTGGCACCAAAGTGTTTCTGGAAAACCGTCCGCCACCTCAGGAGGGCGAAGCGGGGTACCATCCAAGCTGTGTACAGTAAAGATGGGACGCTGACGGAGATCCGTCCAGAAATGCTAAAAGCTTTGGATGTGGAGGGGATGTCTTGGATGACACGCTTCTTCAACATCGCGTGGAAGTCGGGGACAGTGCCAAAGGAGTGGCAGACCGGGGTAATGGTTCCCCAGGTTAATGTGGCTCGGGAAAGAGAAGTTTGGGGTCCCCTGCTGGAGCTGCTGCCCCCGCGACCGGACTACGGATAAGCCGATAGGGATGGATGGATGGATGGATGGATGGATGTCAGTGTCCAACACAAAACAAACGGATGGATGTTACCCCAGTTGTTGGTGTTGGTATAAATTTTAAATATAAATATTTTGATGACTTGGGGGAGCATGCCCCAATTTATTTGTAATGCAACCATATCTCTGTGTCCTATGAAATAAATTAAGTGGAAATAGAGGTCACATCTTTTTGGCAGAAAACTTAAAAAGGGAGTATATTTTAAATATATTTTTAATCTTCAGTCTCAAAAATGGAAAGATCAGCGGATCATTAACTTTCTCCTGAAGACACATGTCTGCATTTCCACACCTGTCATTGTCTACATCTTTATGTACTGTATATCCCAAAGGCAACTTTTATAAATGTAATCTGCCAGAATTAAGTGCCGGGCTAGTCTAAGCCTATACAGCCAGTGGGCTTTTAATTAATAGAGCGGGAGGAAGGGTAGGGGGTGGGGGGATGATCTGTCCTGCTTTCTAAGAGGAAGGCAGAGTCAGATGTCATGAGATATTATCCCGTATGGGGTTGGTCATCACCTTCGCAGCCCTTGATTTGTAAACATGGTTCATTTGGAAAATTTTCGTCAGCAATGCCCCAGCCACAGGTTTCATCTCATTAACCATTACTTTCTTAAAATGCCCTTCAACAAAAGGAGTCACATACCCAAATACTAATATTATTTGATTTTGAAGCTAAATTTGGAGTGCAGAGGAATATAATCTATCTATATTAAGCATGACACATGTTCTGGTTTAGGTATTAAAAGGTATGAATTAAGCTTTTGATAAGCACACATTTATAGCAGTTTTGAATGATATGAAGCGAGGTGTGCCTCATGCAGAAAAAATGTATGTGAAAAAAAAAAGTACCATCACATGGAGTAATTTATGCCAACCCATTATATTGCCATTGGGCCTTGCCTGTGATGTCCAGGGTTGCGGCAACGGGCGGCTCAACCCTTTGCCCGCGTCACCAGCGCCTCGCATCCACACGTGCAATCAGCCAATTGCCGTCAGCCGTGTGGGTGTGAAGGCATATAGGCTGGTGACGCGCTGCGGGACGGCGTGGATTATTGATTAATGTGTTACGTGACTGTGCACACCTGTTTGGTTTGGAGTTTGTTTCCTTTTAAGTTCTATTAAAAGACGAGCCGTGTGGCTCGTCGCTCTTCTGCCATCTGTGTGTTGTTTTTCGTCTTTTCGTTCTTTTGCACTCGCCCCACACCCTGCTCGGTGTTACATTGCCAAGTGTATAAACCATGTATAGCCCTTATAAAATGCAATGGTGTCTTCAGAGAGCAATTCATATTTTATTGTTATGTTTATTTACTAAAGGAGAAGAGTATTGTCCGATGAATAACATCATGGCATTGTATATACTGTATACAGTTTAATTGTTTGTACATTGTACAGCCTTGTATGTTTAATAGAATGCATACTGTAGCTAGTTGTATTGTACTGGATGTCAGTACAGTGCAACACGCATCTACATCTTGTGTAGTTGATGCTGAACATTGTAGCAGCTGTATAACAGCACTCCCTTCAATGCCATAGGGTGCTTCCCAGAAGCTGACCCCCACACATTTGCCAATGCTGGGATTGTTGTGTGTGGTGCGGTCTGCACCATTTTGTTTGTGTTCCAATTTACAGAGCCAGGGCTGTGTAGTAACACCAGATTATTTTGTCAGTGTGCACTCCTCTAATAGACAGTATGGAGATTTTTACAGAGTTTGACAAAAAAATGATTCGCTTACAATCGCTGACTTCACCTTTTACCTGTTTTGCTCTTCGCAAATTATACAGTACTGCTTCAAGGCATTGTTTGTAATTTGGTCGCAGTGTTTTACCTCAAAACTAAACTATGTTGTGAAGTATTCCAATCAATAAAGACCTGTTTAAAATAAATAATGTCTCAGGCTGGCGATTCCTGTACAGTATGTGAATTTGGAAGATGCCAAGGGCCTCACACAATAAGGCCTTGCAGATTCTTTAATTTGCTGTTCTACTCCGGAAAAATTAATGAATGTTAATTGGCTTGGAGGGTTAAAGGTAAAGTCAGCTATTGCAAGCTAAATGGAAGGTAATACACTTTTTGTCATATTCAACAAATATCTCCTCATATTTCGCTATCTTACCGTTTCTGTGCGTGTTGAAAAAATAATGTGATACTTCTACACAGCCCTGGCCCTGTAAATAGTAACATAAACAAAGTGGTGAACACCGCACGTATCAACATAGCAGTACCACTACGCTTAGCACAATGCATTTCTACATATGTGTGATTCGCCGCCAGAGAAGTCTGGTTACAATAACAGTATAAACATATAATTTATCAGAAAATATCATGTGATATTAATTAAATACATATATTCCTAGAATGTACATTGACCAATTGCAATCAGTGGACACTTTTATCCAAGATGACTTACAATAAGTACATTTACAAGGAGCAGAGAAGAAGATATGCATAATTCTCAAGTAGGTGAGTCAACTCTGGGGCTCAAACCTGCAAAAAAAAAAAAAAAAAAACCTAGACCATAGACCTATCCCGCCCTCTGCAAACACACTATACAGCTACATGGGGTGCAATATTAAATTGACTACATTGACTGTAGTGATAATTACATTTTATTTTACTTGTTGAGAAAAACATGTTTTAAACACTACAGTAAATATTTTAAATACTATGTTTTAACACAATCTTAATTGCTTGACTTTGGCCAGGATTTATGTAAAAAAGGCTTCCAGGCATCTCTTCGCCCAGAGAATCAGCAAGTTTGAGTAGACATTTAACTCAGCAATGGCCTTTGCTTAGTATATGAGTCACTCTCTGTAGGGGTCAGACTCCTTGCTTTTTGCCACAGAGTGTAGAATACGTGAAGAATATTAATCAGTGCTGACATACAGTATAATACCTCAAACCTGTTGAAATTATGCTGCCTGGTTTTCCATATTTCGGAGACAAATTATAGAACAATATCTGATAGATAAAGACAATTCTCAAGGTGAATGGATCCCATCTGTTTGACACAGCCTCACACTGTTAGCATGTGGAAATCCAAAACGTATAAAGTTTAGACTCAAAGGCAGCATACAGTATTATATCAATCTTGTTCTTTTCAATACAAACAAACCTGAAGCTTTTTTTTCTAACAAGGTTTGCTGACTATCCAGCTCTTACAAGTCAGAGCTCACAGATCACCATTGCATTAAAACACATGAATCAATGTTTATAGGAAAAAGAAGGGGGTGGGTAATAATGTATTGTATGTGTGGATGTGACAACTTTGCACTGCAACAGTAATGTAAGTGGAGGTATTTACTTGTTAAGGCACCCCCTATTAATGATTCTGACAGCATTTGGATGTAGACAACTGTTTCTATATTGTTTTGAATACTCTCATCAAGCTTTCGTGATATGGCTGGAGACCAGACTAGTGTTGATTGGTGGATAGCCACTACTCTGTTGAGCCAATTGGCCAAAAGAACCTTGTGTTTGATAAATAACTGAACTTTTGCAAAGGGTCAAGAGAAATATGTAAGTATAATATATTCTATACTCTACTCTTACAACACTGACAAAATATACATTTTCAGAAAATATATGCATGACAATGTTGTTTACAGTTGTCCAGACAATATAGCCAATATATACAGCCAATATTTTCTAAAACATAAGGATTTAATATATTTATAAATAGATACTCCTAATCCTTCTTAATCTCACAACAGTTTAAGACTATTACCTCTTCTAATAGTTATTAGAAGCATACTTTACACCTATCCACAAAAATGTGCAGTGAGAGTTATGATGAATGGCTAAAAAGACGCTATAAATTGATTTTGTCAGGGGATGTGCAGGCAGGGTGGACCCAAAAGCACGACACGCGGGTTCTCCAAACACAGGGGTTTTATTCCAGT